>LDKF01004729.1:2438-17110 GCA_001026735.1 Rotylenchulus reniformis | reverse complement strand
GTACATTTTCTCTTTTATAATCGCATTTTAGGCGTTTTGCCTCTTTAATCATTTAGTAGAACCATTTTTTCCATTGGATTTGGGATTTTTGTACTAACGCGACAGTTGGGATTTTGGACTTGGGATTTTTGTACTAACGCGACTATTTGGGATTTTGTACTAACGCGCAAGCACCGGATAAAGGCATCGGTCGGTCCAAAAAATCCAAAATTCTTCGGCCGGTTATTTCCGGTTACAAAACCAAAAGCCGAAACCCCGAAAAAACTTAACGGTTAACCGACAGGCCCAGCCTCTAGCAGATACTGCTTGAATATTTTTGGTCCTGTAGTGGGCGGTGGGACTACAGTATAAAAAGTCACTTATAAACGAAAAGTGACGCTCTTCATCTTTCTCAACTCAAATGCAAAAGATAAACAAAAAATGAGAGAGAACAAAGAGATAAAGAAAAAGAGTTCCCTTCAAAAAAAGAGTTCCTTCTTTTTTGAAAGAAAAAGAGTTCCCTTAAAAAAAGAGTTCCTTCTTTTTTGCCACTTAGGGTAAAAAATTAGAGCATTACTATTTTCTTAACCTTTTAATTTCTTTCATTTTTAAAGAATGACATAGGTATGTTGCAATGTCGAGGAAATTGAGTGATGAAACTCTTAAATTTTAATCGATTTTTAATGAAATAAAATCATATTCAAAACAATTTTAGATTGGAAAATTTAAGGGTAATCTCTAATTTAAGAGTAGTCTCTAATTTAAGGGTAACTTCCAGAAGAGGTTGAAAATTTTAAGGGTATACCCTTAAATTAGAGAAAATACGGTATTTAACTTTTACAAGAATAAAATTTAAATATTTTACTGAAATGGAATGGCTTAAAATAATTAATATTGAAGCAAAATTAATATAAATAAAGTTTATCAGTAAAATTTGGTTTATAAATTTTATAAAAAATATGGAATTTTTAATATAAAAAATTGTATTTTAAGAGAATAAAAAATAACATACTAACATACCTCTTTAGCAAGTAATTTTAAAATGAAGCTTATAAATAAAATTTAAAATAAAACTATTTATAGAAATTTTTAAAAATATTTTAATTACTTTGCTTTTTAATAAACAAATCTTTTAAAGTTGATTTTTATTTAAAGAAAAAATAATCTAAAAAACCTGGTATAAATGAAAACACTTTTTAGAAAAAATAAATAATAATTTCTTCTCTTCTCTTACATGTGCCCGAAGTCGAGCAAGAAGTTGATATTGAGCATGATTTGATATTGAGATGAACATTCAAAACGAATTTCCCAAGGTAATTTTTCACGAGAAATCGATTCCGATGTACACTTTGACGCAATGCGTCATCTGACGTCATTTTTTGAAGTTTGATATGATGTAGTCGATCTTGAGTTTAGTCGAAGTCGACCTTTCGAAGTCGATTTAGCCGATCTTGAATCCGTGAGATGAACATTGCCAAACATTTGACAAATATTTGCATAAAATGTTCTGAATAAATACATCATAAAGTTTTCAACCGTCTTAAAGTTTTTATTCCCAAGTTACCGTCCCAAAATTTCCCTCCCAAGTTTCTATTCCCAAGTTTCCGTCCCCAAATTTCCGTCCCAAGTTTCTTTCCCCAATTTTCCGTCCCTAACTTTCTATTCCCAAGTTGCATGCCTTTTTCCATATTTTATATTTAATTAACAAATTATGGTTTTTTTCATATGGGTTACCTTCATGTTCATCATGATGTTGTTCCATTATTCTCACATTAGTTAATTTCATCTCCAACCAATGCAATAATAATAATACAAATTTTTGATAAAATCTTTAATTATTAATTTACTTTTAAATAAAGTTTTTTGAGGCAACATTGATCGATAAAATGAAATTACTGATATAGTATGCCATTCTATCGAGAAGTTCATGAGCATAAAAGCGAGAAAAGCGAAATGTATAAATAAAAATAATAATATTAAAAATTAATCTATTTTTTAAAACTGCTAACGGGTGTTACATTTATATAAGAAAATTTTAAATTATAATGATGACTAGGCAGAAAAAAAATATTAATAAAATTTTCTTCCCTACTCCTTTTAAATCATTTGAAGATTCATTTAAAATTGAAAAAATCCGTCATTTAAAATTAAAAAGGCCAAAAATTTATGATTATATGATATGTTAAAACAATTAACTATAAATAAAAATTCATTGAAAGCAATGCAAGAGGAACATTCTAGTTTAGCAAAATAAATTTACATTTTATGAAAAATACTATAAAAAGACGTTAAGTATATAATAATAAAAAATATTAAAAAGCAATTTTAAAAAAGTAGAAAAATAAGAACTGAAATTATTTTCTCATAATTGGAATAAAAATAAATAAATATTTATAAATGCATTTTCTATTAGAAAACAAAATTAAAAAATATAAAAAATACTAATATTAAAAATAATTTTTATATATTAAATTATAATAATTTTTTATTTTTAGTTAGAATTAGAATTAATATAAAGCTATATAAATATATTTTTATCATTTGAATTCGAAATATTAAAATTTTTAAATAAGAATAAAAAAGTAATATATTTTGATTAAATTTTCTATCAATTATGTAAACTCTCATCAAACTATTTTATCTTCTTACAATCAAATTTTATTTTTAATGATATATGCTTAAATAATAGTGTAGAAAGAAAATTTAATCATTTTTCCAGCTATCAACATAAAAAATTATAAACTTTGAGTTGTCACATTAACTAAAAGATAAATTAATTGATGAAAGTAACAGTTTTAATAAAAAGAACGAGTAATTTATTAAATATAATAATCCAACCTATCTGGAGAACATTCCGTACAAGGAATCGCGTTCTCATCACGTCCGAGAATTTGAACGCCACCGGGAAGTGACACGGGATGAACGGGATCCGTAGTTTATCTCAAATCGTAAACAATTTCACCGATCTGGAAGAATTCGAGTGTCAGCAGGAGATGTCTGGTTCCTCTTTTGGTCGCATCAAAATTTGAGAAGAAGAAAATAATAGTACTATTAAACATAAAAAGCTTAATAAAATAAAAATAAGATATTTAAATTTATTAAATGCTTTATTAATTTTTCTTGAAAAAAAGATAAAAAATTAATAAAAATTAACTATATTTCAGAGAAAAAATTTTTATGCTTAAATGTATAGGTTGAGTGGATTTTCGAGATAATAGAGAGTGTTACGAATAAAGTATGATTAATTCCATATAGCTATGCGGAAATACCATTATCTCTCTTCAAAGATTTGACGACAATAATGTATATATTTGAAATATAAAAAATTATCCAAAATAGAACAATAGAAGAGTATAATGTTTAAAGATTATATTCTTAAAATAAAATTTGCAAATTAATTTTTAATAAAATAAATCAATTTTTAAGAGTTCAAAGCCCAGAAATTCAATTGGCTTAAGTTCTTAATGATAGGGTGGGAGATGCAGGAGCTTAAACCAATTAAATAATTATATAAAATTCAATTATTTTTTAATTCTTTTTTTTATTTCATAAAAGTAATTAATATATAAGTAAAATAGAAAATTAAAAAAATATTATTAAATAAACATTGTGTAAAACAATATTATATCTTGATAATATAGTAATCTATCTCTATTTCGGAAGGATATTTTTTGATTTATTTATGAAAACATTTTTATCACGTGTAAAATCATATAAATACTAATATTATTTACATTATTTTTGAAATATAAAATTAAGAATCTTTTACTAAATTAAATAATTGCAAAAAATAACCGAAATAGTAAAATAAAAATTGTAAGGATTTAAGTAAATTAAATGAATCAAATTTTTTTATTTAAAAATATGTGAATTATTTACTTAATATTTTTCACAATTAATAGATAAAAAAATAATAAACATCTAATGTAGACCTAATTGGAATGTGAATCAAATGAATAATTCTTTATATATTCTCTGAATGATTAGAATTTTTCTAATAAGCATATAAAATTTAATACTATAACTGATATGATTTAAATAATTCTCATCCATTAAATTGAAAATAATAAATATATAAAATATATATTATTTTTAAAATAAAAATGATATTAGATCCGATGAAGCTGATTCATAAGTTGGGTAGACGGGACATTAAGAATGAATAACATCTGAGGGACTATCACATAAAATAGAGATTTTTTACTATATTTTTCCAGAATCAATTAATCTTTATTACATTAACTTTTTTACCCATATTTAATTCGTAAAATTTTTTAAAATTAATAAAGATTTCAATAAAAAATATTTATTTTCAAATTTAATATATCATTATTTAAAAAATTATTTTTAGACTCAAAAAGAAATGGATAACTACTTTGAACGAAATAATTTATTCATGATTAATATTTTAAATTTATTATTTAAAATAAAAATTAAATATAGCAGAAGAATTTATAAAAATAAAAAATTAGAAAGTTATTTCTTTATTCTTAATGGAATATTTTTTTCATTGAGCATGCAATTAGTAAAAAATATATCTGTAATATTAAAGGTTAAGATATTTTAAAACTGGAAATGTTGGCTCAGCAAACTATTGGATTTGGAATATTATGTTAATTATCTTGATAAGGAAGGCAACTTCCACTCTTAATGAAAATTTTTTACAATTTTTCATTTACTCTAAGCTTTAAACAAATCAAAATTCAGATAAATTGGCATTCTATTATGTGTTAAAAACATTTTATTTTAATAAAAAAAGTTTATAATGAATTTAATTTATTGTATATATGAAAAGATACAATGAATGATCTATAATCAGATTAAAATTCAAAATAAAAATGGTTAATATAAAATTAAGAATCGAAAATTTTTAAAACAAAAAATATGATAAAAGATTTATAATTTTAATGATTATAATCATTGTAAAATAATATTTAAATCTCTACATGCATAGCGCTTTCATTTATCCATAAAAGGAAGTGATAAATTTGTAAATAAAAAAATCAAAAGTTTATATAACATTATCGAAAGATTTTTAAAAAAGCTCACAAATTTATTTGTTTTGTTTCGAGCTTTATGAAAAATTAAAAAAAAATTAAAAAACATCGATAACTAAGATGTACAATACTATTAAAATTTATAAAGAGCGAGAGCTAAAAATAGAGCCTCGATTGTTCTCCGTATGAAATTTAAAAAAATTACAATCATAATAATTCAAATATAAGATCAAAATGTTTTAAGAAAACTAAAACAATAATAGATCTTAAGAGAATCTTAAGAGAATACTCTAAGAATAATATTTGGATAAATATTTTATAAAACTCGATTAACAATATAACGAACTAATAATCAGTTGTTGAAATTCTGTAAGAAATTAATCTCAACAAATTTATGTATTTAAAATTCTGATAGAGCGGTTAAAAATGAAACAAATTACTTTTCGAAGGAAGTTAAATATGATTTATTTCAGCTTTTAGTTGAAAATTTCATAAAATCTAGAAAACAATTTAATAATTTAATCATTCTAGAGAATTTCTTGCGTTTTATTTACCAGTAAAACGTAATTATAAAGAGATCGCAATTGGAATAAATGAATTAATCAAAATTACATCTCATAATCCTGAATGAAATAATTAAAATAATTCAAAACAAAGAATTAAATAACTACATATTTCTTTTTTGATATAATTATAAAAATAATATTTTTTTTCAATTCTAAACACTTATTTTTTGCAATGTTATGTACTTTTACAGAAAGACTAGAATTGTCTTTTAGGAAAGCTATAAACCAAACATATAATGTTATAATATATTTAATATAATATAGTTAAATAAAAAATATATGCTAAAATAAAAATCGTTCCAGAAATCTAACTATATTTAATAAATATTTTGTTACTTTTTTAGCATTTTATTAGCCCTATTCTATTTTATACAAATTTATCCTATTATTTAATTGTTTTCACGTTTCTTTTTAAATAAAATTTATAAAAAATTTATTTAAATATATTTTCAATCGGAAATACTTTTTAACAAATGAAGATGATCTACACATATTGAATTCATAAATAAATATTTTCTATGAGGAATTCCCTTTTACCGATTTTTGGCTGATGAGATATTCACAATAGAAACAAAGAAAATCCTGCATTATTTTTAAGTAAAAATAAGCTTATTTTTTAAAATTATATTTTCCTTTACATATTTTATTATGAATAATTAATTTATTTATTTAATTGAATTGAATAAATAAATAAATATTTTCATCTAATAAATAAATAAAAGATAGAATTAACCTTTTAGAGAATACACTGCTAGCTTCGCTTATAGCGAACTGTTAAGCCGGGCATAAGTTATTTTCTAAAGATTTTTGTGCATGTAGCATGTAATTTATTATTAGCTGTGCAAATTACCACTTCAATCTGACTTTTTTATATTAATCATTTTTTTGATTAATTAAATTTATAATATTTCAACATTATATTTACCGTTTATTGATGAGTAAATTTTATGTATAAATAAATATATTAATAAATGAAATTTGGAAATTCTGGAGAGAAAAAATGATATAAATATATGATACTTTAAGGTTATCAATAAGATTCGCTAAAAAAAAGCACAAAAATAATCGATAGAAGCAATTTGCATTAATTTTTTTGACATTATTAATAAGGAGAATCTTTAACAATTGTACTATATATATTAAATACACAAGGGCATAAAACATAAGCCGAATTGAAAAAATTTATTACAAATATTAATGACAAAACTAAAAATTAATTTTTACATTAAATTTATAAAATTATTATTTTTGCATATTTTCCTGAGTGCAAGGAAAACAAAAGAACTGAAAAATGGTTCTTTGATTATATTTTTAATTAATGATCCAATATTGAAAAATTACTACCTATAAAATTTAAATGAAATATATGTGCAATATTTTAAATAAAATATAAGAAAAAATATTGAATAAATATATAAAAATTGAACAAATAGAAAAAATAGGAAATAAAAAGGATATTAAAGAAATAAATAAATAAATAAATATTACGTTATCCATTAACTATAAAAAAATATTTACTATAAAAAATATTTAATAAAAACCAAACGACTTAAAAGTGATATGGGATCTTCTCGTCCCAATTTTATCCTGATTTTCAGATAAAACTACCGTCTGTTGGCCTGATTGTTCGGCCCAACAATTGGTGACCCCGATCTACAACTAGTTGTTACAAGTTCCTGAGACGGAAGGACACTGAAAGTGAGTACAGGGCCATTGGCCAATAATACTTATTATAATAATAGTTATATCGCTTCTAACGAACTATATAAAAAGAAAATATTTTTTTATAAAAAACCAAATGACATTCCTTACAACAGCTAATAACTTCTTTAAAAACTGGAACAATCTTTAAGAATGTATGCAAGAAATAAATGTGAATCTAAAGATTTGCCATTCATAATTAATGCTATTAAAATAAATTTTGTTTGAAAAATTCAATTTATATTTTGGGATTTATTACCAGAACTCAATTACATAAATACTTAGAAAAATAAAAAATATTCATTTTCAATCCACTTTTTTATATATTTTAATGGCGCAAAGCTTTTCACAATATAAAATTAGATTTAATATAAAAGTAATAATTAATAAACAAATAAGACATAGACAAAACTTTAGATTAAATAATTTTGAATACATATTATATAATATTTAATAATCTAAATTCACAAAAAAATTCAAATTTAATATAAGCAGATTGGAAAGCGTTCTGAAACCATACCTAGAATAAGGAATGGGTTATTGAGAAAAGTGTAAAATAATCCAACAAAAAATCAAAATCTTAGCACAAAACCTCAACATCATCCATTAGCTAAATTAAAAAATCACAAATATCGTAAAAATTTTACTATTGGAATTTTAATATTAGAATTAAAAAAAATTAAAAATTATATAATCATAAAAAATAATATATTATTTATTTCATTATCTCATTAAAAAATATTTATCTAAAAATTACTAATTTACCATTTGAATTTTTCCAAATGGAAGAAATACTTTTTCGACAAAAGAGTCATTCATCCAAATACATACTACCCCAACAGTTCACAGTGTCAGATGCATTAATAATAAACATAAAGAAAGATAACAAAAACATTTTTTATTTTTGTATAACTTATTGTGAAAAAATATATTTTATAAATAAATTTTCGTCTTATGCAAAATTGATAAATTTATTTAAAAAATTGCGTAGCGATGATGATCGAATTATTGTCACAAACTTATATTATAATATTATATAAACTGAACATATAATTAAATAAAATAATATTTTTTTAATTATAATTTTTTAATTTCATAATTAATAATTTAAAACTAGCTTGGAGCTAGCTCGTGCTTCTTCGTCTGCTTTGCACAAGCTTGTAGCACGTGCATAGCTCACCCCCGATCACACATTCGCCGAGCACCCAAGCAGTCACAGCAACAAATATGACGCAGCCGGAGGTGACAATGAAGGACCTGATGGCGATGATGGCCCAGCTCATCAAGCAGCAAGGTCAAGCCGTTGCTAGAATACAAACATCCACTGCTGTCATCGGTCAGCCACAGGTACCGCTAGTCACTCTGCTACTGGACATTCTGCCTTTCGAGTACAGCGATGACAAAAACCGCGTAACAGAATGGATCGAACGTTTCAAATTCGCCATTGACCAAGCTTATCCGATGAATTGAAAGTGAAAGCATTGATGAACAAGCTATCCGAGTCGGCTTTCAGCGAGTAGACCAAATTTTGCTTGCCAAGAGCAGTAACGGACTATGCCTTCGACACGGCGCGTCAACATGGGCGTGGATACAATGCAAATTAATGGGAATTATCGCGCTAAATTCAAATTTCCAACGAACGGTCACTTTTTCATCACCTCTCGACAAACAACATTAAAACATTAATATTTCTTGATTAATAAAATAATCATATATGTATTTTTATATTATTTAATCGAAGACTACCTATTATATATATATGCTATCAATTTTCACTGATCTACGTTTATATTTACCAGAATTGACACCGATTTTTCCTGTTTTCTGAAAAAGACTGATTTTTTAAAATTAATTTTTTGGCGAACCAGCACCAAACTTTTCTAGTTAATACCACCAATATTAGGAAACATATTTACCAATATTATAAAAGAAAAATCGGAATTATAAACCCGTTTGAAAAAAAGTTATGGTGCCATGATTATAGATTTTTATCAAAATGGTTCAATTCTTGAGAAACTGAATCTGCCATCGTGTTAAGCACCCTCGAAAACCCCCGAGTGAAACGCGGAATCTAAAAAAGTGAAACATTTGATGGAGATTTTTTCGGGACTAGAAAACACCAAAATTTGTTCAATAATAATGCAAAAAATATTCGACGCGAAGCGGATTCGAACTCGGGCTCTTTTCCATTGTAAATCTAACATGCACCCAATTGAGCTAAAATGAGGGAGAGACAATAGAGCGCCCATCGCTCGCTGGGATTGACGCGCCGTGTTCGATGAAACGACGGACAACTTATTGTTAGTAAAGCTCCGTTAGTCCGCAACCAACTACAAGTTGGCGCGAGCCAAGAAATGTGAAGACCGGAAAGTTGTGTAGACTGATAAGGACTCGCCTAGAGTGCTTATCAGACCGCTCCATCTGACAAATATCGCCTAGATATTTGTCAGGAATTTGTAGAGTTGAAACTGCTACCTCTGATAAATATCGCTTAGATATTTATCAGGAATTTGATGTATAAAAACTTGATGAGTTTGGTCGAAGCGGTGTGAAAATTCCGGATTTCTGTCGATGGGAAAAAAACAAAAAATTTCTTTTTACCGAATTCCTGATTGGGATGATTTCCGATATGCAGGGATTTTGCGCGCCCGAATTCTGTAGAAATTTACAGGGCGTCGCCAATTATGTTGGGTCTGTAGGTAATTGGAATAGACAAAGGGGATATTCAATTACAGATTCCAAACAATTATAAAATATTTATTTTGCAAAAGAACAGTCAATTGTGGGATGACAATTGAGGGGCAAAAATATGAATAAAAACAGAATGATCAATGGGGGGGGGGTCACTGACAACTCGAACCCTTGACAACTCGAACCCTGGCTGATTTCAAACGTGACAACTCAGCTTAAACGCAACCAAGAAAAATGCTCTTGGTGACAAAAAATAGAGAATTAAATTAGCTACAAAATGAGTCTAAGCACATCTAAATTGGTCTAATACAAGAATAGTTATGGCCAAGATAATCACTCGTATTGGCCTTTTTCCTGACACAAGTGATTATCTTGGCCATAACTTTTTTTGGAATTGGCCAATTCGGATGATCTTTTCTGCAAGTTTGTAGCAGACATTTAGACCATTCTTTTCATACCAAGAGCAATTTTCTTGGTTGCGTCTAAGCCGAGTTATCACGCTTGAATCAGCCAGGGTTCGAGTTGTCAAGGGTTCGAGCTGCCAGGACCGCCAATGGGGGAAGGGAAATGAAAGAATGGGGGAAGCGTGGGATAAAAGTTTCCATTTTGAATGATCAAGGGGCGCGCTTCCGCCCGAACAAATTGCTTATAATTTTATATGCAGCATAAATTTTTTTATTAATATCTAAATTAGATCAAATTATATACAATATATTTATCAAGAAAATTAAATTTAAGTGATGACTTTGTAATTATTAAAACCATTTTTTAAAATATAAATTTGTTTTGTAGATTTTTTTAAATTTAGATGGGAGTTTCGATCCATAAGACATAAGAAAAATTCATTAAAAATAAGAAAGTTAATTCAAATTACTAATAAAAAAATAAGAGGAATTAACAAATAACCTTAAAAATGCATAGTCTATATAAATTCATTTTGACGGAGAACATAAAAATGTTATTGTAAATTATTGACAATGATAGATAATTAATAATGATAGAATATAATAATCTTAACATTGATACTTATGAGTACTGAATAAAAATTGTATAAAAAATAAAGATAGAAAATTTAGAAATATTACATTAAAAATTTTTTAAAGAAAAAATAACATAGTTAATATATGGAAC
Organism: Rotylenchulus reniformis; assembly: GCA_001026735.1. Lineage (NCBI taxonomy): Eukaryota > Metazoa > Nematoda > Chromadorea > Rhabditida > Hoplolaimidae > Rotylenchulus > Rotylenchulus reniformis. The sequence continues at coordinate 6,045 of LDKF01004729.1, read as the reverse complement.
ATCTTAGATAATTAAAAAAATTACAAAAAAAAAGATTATAAAAAAAAGTAAGTATGAAAAGATTGCGAATATAAAAGTCTAATTTCTTTCCGATATTTTATTGTATTAATTGTTTTATTTTCAAAAAGTTAAATAAGAATTATAATTAAAAAAGCATTAACCCTAGAAAGAGTATTTTTAATTCTTGGTTGAATCAAAAATGATCGAAATATTTATCTAAATTATCAGATGAAATCGTAAACGAATTTAAAAAAATCATTTTAAAAATAATAAAAAATTCATTCAAGGATGAAATAATTTTTGATGCTTTGCAGTAAAAATGAAAATTTTCATTAGATAAATAGAGAGAAGAATTTTAATAAATTTAGATCAAAATCCGTCTATTTCTTACGATAAATAAGTGGATGCGCCTCCAGAAGAAGTTGCGCCAATTTTGGAGGAAATACCATTTCAGGTGCAGTGAAGGTTGCTAATTTCGTCGCTAATATAATATTTATTATATTAAAATTTTGCAATCACATCATGTAAAAATCAGAAATTCATCAATTATCTGATAAATTTAAAAAATATGTTATTTAATAATAAAAAAAATTAAATACTAAACTATTATAATTGCAAATACAAATATATAATATATATTTATAAAACTCAATTTTCCTTAAAAATTCGAAACATCTTTTGATTGATTAATGTGCAGTTTCTTGGTCATAAATATTGAATACTCATTCACAAAAAATCATAAAAGCATAATAAAATATTATACTGTAACCAAAATAATAAATAGATATTTCGTATATAAAGGTAATAATATAAATCGAAAAATTTAAAAGGTAATTGGTACACAATATTCTATATAACAATCTCGATAGGATTAAATTCACAATGATATGGAGGGAGACGCAAAATCTTAAACCAATTCAAATATTCATAAAAGATATTATTAAGTCACGAATTAGATTAAAAGATAATAAGACTTTTAATCATTTAAACATTTATTATAATTTACGCAATATTTAAAAATAATTAAAAATCTTTTTATTTATATTAAAAAATTAGGAATTTCCATAACTTATATTTCATCGCATCTTATTAAATTATCTAGAAAAAAATATTAAAAATACGTATTTTAAAGGATTGGATTTCTTGGGCATAATCTATGGAGATTAAATAAATAAATATCCAATCGTTAATAATAATTAAAAATGAAGATTATTGCTAAGAGAAGATAAAAAATTATTAAATTAATTTTTTTAATTTACGGTTCGAAAATATATAACAATTTTCATATTTAAAAATAGAACGATTATAGAAATCAAATTTACTAAAAGAACTCGATTCAAAAAGCAAATTAAAATTATAATTTTATAAAAATAGAAAAATAAAAATACATTTTATTTTTCATAGATAAATTTACTTAAAAACTAAGTAAAAATAAAAATGAACTAAAATTTAAAAACATCTATAATTAATTTAAAGTAGTAATTAATTAATAAAATTTTAAATATTATAAATATAAATGATGTTCAATAAATATAATTACCAAAATATTAAATATATTAAAACTAAACTATCTATTTAATTGATGACTAACTAAACCGAATATGTTCTAAATATTGGAACACATTTTAAAATCAATTTATTATAAATTTAATAATTTTTTTTGTAATATAATAATAATAACAACAAATTAGATTTTAAAGAAAATATATCAAAGATAAGTTTAAACTATTTATGGAGTAAAAATTTATTTAATAAAAAATTATGATGTTATAAACCAAAAATGTACGGCAGTTTACAAAAAATATGGTAAATATTTAATATTTTACTATGTATTTAATAAAATATTGAGTTTAATCTTATAATGGTCGCATTTGGTCGCAAGTCCTTAAATTTATATATCCTTTTATGAGATGGAAATTGATTAGCTTTTTAGAACTTTGTCAATGAACATTCATACACAGCCGATGCAATTTGTTCAGAACCAACCACATGAATTGAAAATTGTATTTAAATTTAGAAATTCAAATTAAAGAATTAATTAATGAGAAATTGATAAATAAACGAACTTGTAATTTATTTTATAAAATATATATATTATTTAAAATGACTTCTACGAAAAAATAATTTTTTATGAGTATAATTCTGAAATTTAAGCTTAACAGTTGATTGAAAAGAATTGTGAATATTTTAAAAACATAGAAATCATTAACAGATTAAAAAAGAAGAGAATATTGCACCCACAAATCAAAATAATTTAAGACAAGAATATAAAAAATATTTGAAAATGTAATTAAATAATACAATAATAAGAATTACTTTTCGGAAAATTAATTCACTCAAAATTTATATTAAATAACTTCTATATATTATCTGTTTTTGAGTAATATATTCATATTTTTTTATTACTTATGAAAAATAAAAGCTAACCTTGTGTAATCATACAATTACAACGCCTGAACATATCGAATTAATAGAAGTAATTCGAAATTTAAAAACAAATGCTTTGAAAATTTAAAAAATACAATGAAATTTCATTTACATGGATTACCGGATTATTGGATTTAAAAATAAAATATTAATATGTAGGATATTATATTTGTTGCTTTTAAAAGTTCGTATGTATATTTTATACCAATTAAAATGCCATTTATCTTAATCATAAAAAACAAAAAGTACGCAGATTAATAAAGCTATTATCATCGACTAAAAATCAAGGACTAAAATCATTATAATTCATTTCTTAAATTTGTTTAATTTTAAAAAATTAGTAATTTATAGAAAAATATATATTAACAAAAAAGACAGAAATAATGCCAGGAACAGTAAAATGAAATTTTTTGGTCTTTTGGTTTTTCGGATTTTCTTGAGAAATAGCATTTTTCAAAATATATATATGATTTTTTGCATTTTTTCAGTCGAAAATTGTGTTGGATGATAGGTTATCATTAGAGCCCGGACAGCGGGTTCTTCCTGGATCCAGATTTTTGGATTGAAAATGGGAAGTACCTGGATTCTGGATTCAGGATAAATCCAGAAAATCCAGAATATTTATAAAACTTCTGGATTCTGGACCACTGGATCCAGAAAATCCGGACTGGAACCAATCCAGATCCGGGTCTCTAACGGTTCTGGACTAGATTTTTTCTGGATTGGAATTAGGCAGGATCTGGATTTCGGATCCAGTAAAATCCAGAAATTTCTGGATTTTCCAAAAATACCTGGATTCTGGACTACTGGATTCAGAAAATCCGGGTCTGGATCCAATCCAGGTCCGGGCTACTGTAGTTATCATTTATGCAAAATTTGGCTCCATTCTGATGATGGATGACAGGTCAACATTGAATATTTCTCTCTCCATTTCTGATTATGTATCACCAAGAAAACATTTCGCTTCCACCATCATTCAAAAAAGGGTCGAAAAATAGTACCCTCCTCCTCACTACTGAGGTTGAAAAATAAGTCCCCATTCTCCCATTAGGACCCCACCCTCCAATAGACCCCCTCTCTCCAGAGGGGTTGAAAAATAAGACCCCATGGGATCCTAATAGAGTAAATACGGTAAATCTAATAAATATAAATAGTATATATTATAAAATTATATATATAT
>LDKF01004727.1:0-18230 GCA_001026735.1 Rotylenchulus reniformis | reverse complement strand
GCCTGCGGAAGGCCCTCCGCGCCGCCGTTTACTGCGTCCATGGCAAGTGCAGTCACCGCCTGCTCTAGCCAAGTGCCTGAATTTATTTTATTCCAATTTTTAAAAATTAACAATTTATATATTTTCTATCGAATTTTATGCTTTTTTTACCCTTTATGCTATCCCATGCCGATTGAAATTGTGCCCTCAGATCCTCATCGTAATTTTCTCCATCCGCATTTTGATCAGCACCATCTTGGCTAAAAAAATACAAAAATTAACAACATTTAATTCCACATAAAGGACAAAAAATCAGCAGGAAAAATTATTTTTATACAAAAATGAGTTTAGAAAAAATGAATAGGAGAATTGCATTCAAACCTTTTTGTAAAATATTTATCATTTTAAATTGGCCTAAAAATTGCAAAATTTACTGTCGATGTTGGGCTCGGGCCCCTTGTCGGGTGAGACTGGCCCGGAACTTGGCCAATGCTTCCCTGATAGCATCGATCAGCTCGGTGCTAGCCTAAAAACAAAAAAATGAGTAAATAAAAAAAATAAAAAAATGTATTGCACTTCAAAAAACGTGTTAGAAATCAATCAAATGAAGGGAAAAAGTTTAGAATGAGTAGGAAAAGCAAGTACACATCAAATCAATTATTTATTTTATAATTTTTAACTCTTGGTTGAGGTTTACCTAAACATTATTGTTATAGATGAATTTTGCAGTTATATTTTTTTATATTTTTGCACAATTTTAATCTTTTTTTATCAATTTCATGTTTTTATTATTTAATTATTTTCTGACAATACTGACGCGTATGGTTCGTGTTCGAGATCATTTTGAGGAAAATTTTTTAGTATCTTTTGAGTTCTGCATATTTCACATTTTTTAATTCTTTTAATTGTAAAATTATATTCAATGTTTGCATTGGTCTTTTTACCCAAAAATTCTTGTACTTTCAGCATTTTTTGTGCCAAATTTGGCCAATTTTTTTGAAAATTTTATTTATGACGCCATTTAAAGGAAAAAAATCAATTTGTGATTCCCCCATCCCAGTTTTTAGCACAGCACACACACCTGGGACGACTGATCAGTGGTGTTAGTTGGGTGAATGGTGGTCTGATCAACCCCAACTCCGATCACTTTCACCAATTTGCTGACCCAAATGGCGGCCTGCTCGATGGTTGTGTCCGTTGTAGGGGGCAATGGTCGATTGCTGTTGTTATTATTGGACGGTTCGGGTCTAAATAAAATAATTTTTTGGAACAAAAGATTTTTGCAGAAAATTTCTAAAATTAATTTCGAAAATTCATTTAAAATTCTTTCTATTATTCCATGACTTTCACCTCGATTTTGGCACATTTGAAGCCTTTTTGGCATCGGTAGTGTGGGTCCATGGCTTTGGAGGTCGAACTTTAGCATTCGGAGTCCCTACTTCTGCTGGCCGTTCCCGAGGTTGTGCGGTTGAAGACTTTGGCGGCCGAGACCGAAGGGTGAAGGGCCTGGGAAATTGAAAATATCAAAAATTCAAAAAAAAATACTTGAAAAATCAAAAATGGACTAACAAAAATATAAACAATTCTATGAAATTTGTATGAAAATTGCCAGAAAAAGTATTTTCTTTTCCTAACCTTAGAAAATTCTCTTTACTATTTTACAAAAGCTTAAAATAATTGTAGAATTTTTTAGACAAAAAATTTTAAAAAAATATAAAACTCAAAAAGTAAATTATTATTTTTATTTAATGTACGAGATTCATATGATAAAATAAAAATATTTTTCTATTTCCCACTGAATCCACGGTGTTCCAGAAGTGGTGGCTGTGGTTGGTGCCGGGGTTGTGCCAGAAGTTTGGGTCATATTTGGTTTGATCGATAAGCCATTCACTGGCAGAATCCATTTGGTGCTGAACACAAAGTTAGGTGCCGGAGTTCGAGTTGTTGGCAGGGGACCTGAATATTTATTTAAAGAATTTAAATTTTTTTTTGCGAAATTTTTAATATTTTAAGCTTTAGTCGGTTGAGAAATTTTTTCTATTTTTTAAATAAAATTTTATATTAGAAATGCTAATCATAAATTTTATATTTTTTTTGATTTTACATTCGATTAATTGTTAGAAATATAAAAATTGGTTGAAATTTTCTTTATTTACTCAAATTTCTCACCCTGAGTGCTGCTCGAATTTGGATTCTTAGGCATGCCACGACTCTTCGGCACGGGTGCCATCGGAGAGGGCGGGAAGGGTGGCATCGGCTTCAGCGTTGGTGATGGCGGCAGAATAGGTCCCTAAATAAAAATATAAATAAAGAAAAAAGGAAATTCCAAATAATTTCTGGTAGAGGTACCTTACGTTGAAAAAAAAANCTCCGGTTTGCCGCCGACCTGCTCGGTGCCGGTGCCAATGCCGCCGACCAGCTCGCTGGGAATGGTGATGGTGATCCAGGTCCGACACTTTGCTGAAACACACGGTCCGGCCCCAGGTTGTGGTGGTTCTTCGCCTCCTTCGGCATCCTCCTCATCGAGTTCTTCCTGTGGATTTTTTGAATTTTTTTTATTGTTTTCCACCCTTATGACACAAAATTTTGCTGCAATTGTTTATTTTTCTTCAAATTTTCATTTTCCAATATTTTTTATTCCTCATTTTTCTTACAAACTTTTCCAAATTTTCTATGTTTCATTTTTTTAGCTACATTTTCCAAAAAATTCATAACATATTTTTTTCTCATCATAATTTTTCTTTACATCTTCTCAAAAATTCCCCTCTCGTTTCCAATAAATTTTTTTAGTATTTTTTCCCAAAAATTTCTACCGTCATTCTCTCCTCCTCTTGCCGGGCTTCTTCTCCAATTTCGGCACTGTTCGCCAAACTCCAATGGGTGGTGGTGTTCTTGGGTCGTGGTCGGTGCCGGGCCAACAATGGCATGTACCGGTCCAGATTGTTGGCCGAGGGGTCCGAGGGCTAAAATTTACGGAGAAATTTAAAAAAATTCAGAAATGAAAGGGAAAGACCATTTTATTAATTAAAATTTTATGATAATTTGTTTTATATAGTACAACTTATGTAAATGAATTTTCAAATTTCGAAATTTCTTTTAAATTTCTTTTCAATTTTTTTGAAAATTTTCAAGAAATTTTCAAATTTCGTAAAAAAATTACAACGAATTGCGAGTGTTGTGGCAATTTGTTGCTCGGCAACTCATCCTCCGCGCTACCAGCCATCAGCAATCGTTTCATGCCACCACCCTTTTTAGGCTGTTGGTACAAACTCCGGAAGGGGGGCACTCCTTCGAACGGGGACTTTTGGCCTCCAATGTCATGGCCTGCAAAAAATTGAACAATTGTTTTAGGCCTCGAAAATTTTTTGCATACTTTATTCTTTTAATTTTGACTTTTCAAACCATAAAATTTCAAGATATTTAGCAACAACTTGATGAAACGAATTAACTGCAAAAAACTCCTCGAATTCGAGCAAAATTACAGACATAACTAAACAAAAATTTCTCGAATACTCCTCAGCAACGAAAATTCTTCACCTGCATTTTGCGATAATTTTTTCGTCATCATCGGTTGTTGTTGGTGTACAGCTTGCATTTGATGGTGTGCCGCCCATTGTCGTTGTTGTTGTAGGTTGTGATGTTGGAGTTGCTGATGGTGCCGACGCCATACCGCCATGGGGCTCATGTCCGGAACATTCTGCTGGGTTCGGTGATGATGACCTTAAGCACAAAATTTATTTTCTGAGCATGAATTCATCTCATTTTCAAGACTCTTGTTGTATAAAATAGTATTTTTGAGGTCTTAATATCTAATGCCAAATTTGGTCCATCAAAAAAATATATAATTTTAGGTTGGTTAATTATCATTAGCAAATAAAAGAAAATGAATTTATCTATAAATATTGAAGCAGTATTTGGCGAAAAATTGGATTTATACAAATGTTCAAAACTACATACAAGGCTATTATTGGTGTTATATGGTGCCTAAAATTCTACTCTATAATTTTTGATCGCCTACAAATTCGATACTTGACTATTTCGATAGCTGATAAGTTTCTCTCTTGTTGTAAAAATTCAAACAAGTTAAACTTACAATACCGGGGGGGGAGGCGAAGGTGTTTTGTATGCGGTTTTGAAATGTACCATATACCTAGTTGGTAGCTAAATGATATTATGGGATATTGATTTGGCTTGCTATAATCTTGGTCCTACAAAAGGTGAATTGACTCAAATATGGGTTTAAGTTTTTTTTTGGTACCTGTATATTGATGGTTGTTCGACCAATCCGCCATGGGCTCCATGAAGACCAGGGAGGAGGAGGAGGAGGATGGTGGTTCAAATTGTTGTTGTTGTGGTTCTTGGCCTTTCACCGCCAAAATTTGGTGATTGACTCCCCAAAAGAGCAGAGAAGCGATGTAAAATCTGGAAAATACTTTTTTTTATTATTTTTAAATTGCATTTTAACTTAATAATCTTAAAATATCCTGTTAATCGAATATTGGAAGGATTATTATTTTTAGTTTTTTTCTAAGAAATTATACTAAAAAATCAATAAATTTTTAATAAAATATTCTTATTAATACATTTATAGCATTCACAAATTGTTTTTCGTGCTTAGACTTAATGGTTTCAAACGGTTATAATTAGTCGATTTGTCAATATACTTTAAACTGTAGCATATATCAGAAATGATTTTTTGTATTAATTTCAATGGTTCAAACGGTTTAACTGAATGTTGGTTTAATTGATACATTATATAGTCTTTTCTCAAAAGGGTTAGTTGCTTTGGTTTAAAGGTTCCAAATGATATATTAGACTATATTTAATTAAACCAGAGATCCAAATTGTAGCATTTTTTCATAAAAGATTTGTTGCTATTTATTAGTTTTTCAAAAATATCAAATGGTTTAACTATAATATTATTTAAGCTAATAGTTTTAAACTTTAAACTAGCATTTTTAAAATGGTTTAGAAAAAAATTTTTTATTTTGTATGCTAGCAGAATTAAATAACCAGGAAGGAAAAAAGTTATTTTTCAAAAATACTATTTATAATTTCGAAAATAAAAATAAAAATTAGAACGATATTCTATTCTTATCCCTTCCCCAATTTTTTGTTGTAATTTTTTATGTTAAGCCATCATCGAAGGAGAATCGCGACTTTTCAGACATCGGCAAAGAAAGAGCTATTTTTGTGAAGGTCAAACAATGGACCAAATCGCAATTTTTTGGAGCGCCATCCACATTTTATCGACAAAGATCACTCGAGATAGATCCTATTTTTTGGTTAAGAAATTGAGGGAAAAATAAAAAGAAAAATTCGCTAAAATCTGTTAAAAGTCTCATTTTTAATGGTCAATCACGCCTTTCTATTGTCAAAAAAGGAAAAAATAATAACTTGAAATCATATTTTATATTTATAAAGTGCTTTAAAAAAGGTTTTTAGAAAATCACCTAATGGATGTAAAAATATATCTAATATTGACCCATTAAGATAAAAAAAATTATATATTTTTTCATGGTTTAACCTGAATATGTTGTGGGCAGAAGCTGGCATTAATGATGACGAAAATGGTGAATAGGCTTTGATAAAGATGTGAGATGACGATGGATCCATCATTTTTCAGGATAAATTAGAAGAACATCTTAATTTGAAATCTAAAAATAAATGCCAAGATATTTTTGATTTGGTCAAAGTTTAAAAATTAGACTGCAATGACAAAAATGAACAAAATTATTTCTAAATCTTATAAAAAAGCAAAATCTAATAAAAATTTTCCTTATAAGTATTTTCGGAGACTTTTCAATGAAATAATATTTAATAAAAACGTAAAAATACCAAAAAAATTTAAAAAACTTCTAATTAGATTGGTTTACACTATAAAGAGAACTTAAAAAGACATTGAATACATTAATACCGATTTGTGTTAATCATAAAATAATTCAATCTTATTATATTGCAAACAGACCAATAAAATTGATTATCATTAGATTCAAAAAATTAAAAGACATAGGTAATACCTTTGTAAAAAAAATTTAAAAAAAACATTCAAAATTAGACCATTTTCGATTTTCAGAATTTTTATATGTGCTGAGAAATGAAAATAATTCAATCTTATTATATTGCAAACAGACCAATAAAATTGATTATCATGTAAAAAAATTTAAAAAAAACATTCAAAATTAGACCATTTTCGATTTTCAGAATTTTTATATGTGCTGAGAAATGAATGTTTTCTATTTAAATACATTTAAAAGACGCTAAAATATAAGTTGGTCTTTTCGTTAATCAGTTATTAGGCCATCGAATAGTAGGATAAGAAGTAAAATTCCGTCCAAATTTTGCTGATCAGAAATCGTGGACTTTGAAAGATGGGTAATGAAAATGATACTTTTGGAAGAGGAGGAGGCAGTAGGTGACCCATCGGGGGATGCTAACACACTTATGAAAGTGATATTTTGGATCATCACCGATCCTCCGATCACTATATTTGCCCGATCGCAGCTCCTCCACGTCCGATCACTTTTGTGCAAGTGGACGAAGGTCTACCCGAAGATCACTGGTGGTGGACGATGATCCGCAAGAGGACGGACGGGCCACCACTTCAAATGTCACAAAATGCTTCAAAATGACGATGATGATGGCCCTCCTCCTCCTCCTGGCTAGCAAAAGTGTTGTTTGCCCTCCCGATCGGCCTCCGCGATCGGATTGCCGAACGGGAGCTAATTTGGGACCATTTTGTTTGTGGGGGTCAAGAAGATTCTTACGGACGGCGGACGGACGGAGGAGGGGTTGCGGTCGATTGTTTGTGAGACTTTCGCTGAAGTGAAGATGAAGTCCGAATGTGTGACTGGTGCTGTGCCAGGCCATAGGCTTCTTCAGTAAAAAAGATCAATAGAAGTATGTACAGCTGACCCATTGAATAATTTAGAATTAATTTTCGTGGTTTATAAGGTTTGTACATGGGTCATAGGCTTCTTCAGTAAAAAATGACTCGAATAGGCCCATCAAATTAACAATTTATTCGAGCATACATGATGAAATATATTAAATTCCGTTCCATAGAATATTTGTTCATAAATTATGAAATGTGATCTTTAAATATCTTAGAAAAATAATATTTGACTTGATGTCCATCGAATATGCTTTAATCTGACCCAATAGAAAGTAATTTATATTCACCCATAGGTATAAGGCGTTAATCTAGAAAAAATACCCTAATAACTATATAATTTATTATTTCCTTTATAGTGCGGAATCTATTGAAATTGGTTAATTTTATATTCCTAAACTATGGACGAATACAGTCAAAGTCATAGTCAGAGATTAGTGAATTTTGCAACAATTTCAGCAAACACTTTTTGGTCAAATTCTTATCGGCGGAGAAAGAGCCATCTAAGCTCTTCGAGAGCCATTTTTTGCGGCGATCAGAGAGGATCATCGCTCTCTGAAGGGGGTCATCTTAGTCGCCGATCACTTTCCTTTTTACGATTTTGATGAAGGTCATTGAAGTGAATCTAAATTTGGCAACATTTTTGGTGAAAATTGTACTGAAGGATTATTGTGAAAAAATAAAATGATATAATTTATAAATAATCACTTAATAAAGAATAATAATGAAAACATAATGTTATAATTATTTATTGTTTGGTATAATAAAAATTGTTAATATTAGATCTAGACAGATTACAATTATTTTACACCGATTTTTTAAAATTCAATGAATATTTAAGATTTTTAAAAATATCAATGACAACCATTTAATTTATCGATTTATATTGACCATAAAGGACTGATCACTTGCCATTCGCTGATCAAAAATACGAACTCTAATGATCTTCATCATTTTTTCAAAAAATCCTTAAAGTGCAAAACTATAGCTTCTTAGTGATTTGTTTTTATATTGCTCTATTTTGGACATAAAAATTACTTCTTTGGTTCTGCATTTGAATCGAGAAGCAACAGAAGAATGAAAAAAATATGTTGCCATAGTAACGATTTTGAAGGTAAATGTGCATGGTAGTTCGATTCATGTTAGGTTTATCTATATTAAGAAACGAATTTTAAATTAATCTAAATTAGGCAAGAAAAGTACCCCTAATAATTTATATTTAGACACATCATAATGGTACTATGGCGTTTTATAAAAAAATCCATAATGGGCGTTTTATAAAAAAGTGCCAAGACCTAATATGGTCCCCAAAAACTTTTTGTTAAGATTTGTTAGACCAAAACTTTCAGGGACAAAGCTGTGCAGAATTTTATGCGCTGTCTTTTGATATTTTTACCAAACAATTCAGCCAAAAAGTTCGAAATTTTCGTAAAATACCCTATTTTTTTATATTTTCGAAAAATTTAGAACTTTTGGTTAAAATAAAAATACTGGAAGATAGAATTCTGCAAAAATTTGTCGCTGAAAGAAAGTTTTACAAAAGTTTTTGGAGAACAAACTGGGTTTTGGCACTTTTTTATAAAACGCCCCAACACTATCATAATAATTATTTTCTAGAAATTTTATCTGTGGATCTTCTTAATCTTCATTTTTGGTGACTTTTCTAGGTAAATGGACAAATCGTCAACAGATGATAAGCAGCTGCAACATCAACAAACTGATATTTTTGCATTGGCACTGCAGCAGTTTGAGCAAAGACGCAAAGCTGAAGATGAGTTTCAGATTAGCAGCAACAATAGGGAATTTCGGAGACAAGATGCAACGGATGGAACAGGTATGAAAAAGCGGTTTAATAGCAACAATTTATGAACTTTTCAGTTTTTGATAATTTTCAATAGGAAACTAATGTAGTGTTAAGTGGTGAAGATTTTTGATGTTTTTGATTAGTTTTTGGTATGGTAATTTCCTAAATAATGCTTTATTTTGCAATGGTTTATTTTGCAGATAAAACGGGTTTTGTTCCAAAATGTGGTTTAAATGGCATTTTTCTTAACTGGTCTACTAGCAATTTATTTTTTATACCAATTAAAATGATAATAAGTAAGCAATTTCAAGATGAATTTATTAGAATAGTTACAGTTAGTTTTTAGTAAAGTTTTATTATTATACTCCTTAATAATAAGATTTTGCTAGCAGTTTAAATTATATAATGGTTTGGCTAGTAGGTAAATTTTAATGGTAAATTACATCTTTAAAATAGCTTTTAAAATTTTTCATATTTATAACCAAACAATTTTAGAAGATTTAAAATGAATTTTCTCTTTTGATGCTTTTATTCGATAAATAATTTTTCCCAGCAGGTGTACCTAGCGAGGCTTTTTCCCATTATACCATGGACAATCCATCCGAGAACACATTGATCATTTGTGGAAGTCCGAATTGCGTAAGATTTTTTTAAAATTAATTATTTTGTTGATAAAATTCAGGGTAAAACCTCAATGATTAATCGATTTTTGGACTCATTTTCGGGTCGATCATCATCAACATCTTCTGACCCAATCGAAAGAACCATAGCGCTGGAATACCGATTTGGCTCCAGAATGGCAAGAGGAAATGTATGATAAATTTAAATAATAAAAATGAAAAATATCAGTGGAGAAAAAAGCGCAAAAATTAAATATTATAAAAATAAAATTCAAAGAATCAAATAAACTAATTTAGAATGTTTATTTAAAAAAAATTTAGGTCAAACAATTGGTCCACATCTGGGAATTGGCCGGCGGCGGAACTATGGCTTCACTCTTAGAAAATGTATTGAATCAGCGGAATATTAAGTAAACATGGGAAAAACTTCAATTTATTTTTTTTTGTAATCCAATTTATGTCTAAAATAGGCAACTAAATTCTTCAAAAATTTAAACAATAAGCCGTTAATACTTAATACCAAAAAAATTTTAATTAATAAGAGAAATAAGAGCAAACTCTTTAAAAAATGAAGTAAATTAATCCTGATTTTGGCAGAATGTTTTTAGATTAAATAAAATTTATTTGAAAAAAGGTAATTTGGGTACCAATTCTGCATCTTTTTTATTCTATATTTTGGACTAAAAAGGAAAAATAAAATTATGGTATTTGATACACATATTAACACTTTTTAACGATCTAATACCGTCTTAAAAATTATAAAATTATTATAAAATTCATTTTTTAATTATACAATTAAATTTTGGCCATTAATTCGAAGTTTTGCTTAAATTTTTTTATAAATTTGGTATTCACATAAATTAATTTTATCCAGACAACTAGAAATCTTTTAATAAAAATAAAATTTTATTTTTTAGCACCATTTCATTATTGATGTTTATGGATCTGAACCGTCCGGAATTATTTCAATCCATTGTTGAAAGCATATTTTCGGTGTGCCGTAAAAGGATCGAAAATTTGATGCCTGCTGGTGCCAAAACTAATGGCCGAATTCCATCAGCGGTAAATATAATCGTGCTGAGTCGTTTCGGCTAAAAGGGTCATAATGGGCGTTTCGGCCAAAAAGGCCAAAATAGAATTACTTGTGCATAAAACTTTTTTATTAGACTTGTTAGACAAAAAGTATAAAAGGTAAAATTGTTAAGAATTTTATACTGATTCGAATGGTATTTTTAATTTTTCTAAATTCAGTCAAAAAGTTCGAAATTTTCCCGAAATACAGAAAATTAGGGGTTTTAGGGGATCTTTCGAACTTTTGGCCGAATTTCGAAAAAATAAAAATACCATTCGAATCAGCATAAAATTCTGTACAATTTTACCTTTTATACTTTTTGTCTAACAAGTCTAACAAAAAAAAAAGTTTTAAGGGCAAGTAATTCTATTTTGGCCTTTTTAGCCGAAACGCCCATTATGGCCCTTTTAGCCGAAACGACCTAGCACCAAATATAATTATAAAAAATAAATATATTTTGCAAATTTCTAAAGGCTGAATTTTAAAAAACTAAATAGAAAAATTTACCATCATTACTTTAAAAGGAAATTTTTTAGCAATAATCAACTTTAGGATAAACAAATTGTTCGACCTTTGGGAATTCCGACAGTAATAATTTGTGCCCGATACGATGAATTCCAAGTTAAATTTAAATAGCAAATAAAAAATGAATTTTATACAAATTCATAGAATTTGGACAGTGAGCGCAAACGCAACATATATCGTCTGATTCGTCTGTTGGCACATATAAACGGTGCCGAAATTGCAGTAATTTTATTTTTTATATTGTGAACATTATATCCTAAAACATTTAATGAAAATGCTCATGAAATTAATAAAATCAAAATTTCGATTAATTTATTTCAATCCTACTCGTATAAAAATAAGATGCTTTATCTAAAAAATTAAATTTTCCAATATTGAAAATTTTAATTTTAATTATTCCGCAAAAAATAAAATTTTCCCAATTTTAAACTTCTGAGAAATTAATTTTCTGACTCTCTTAATTTTGATTGATCAATATTTTTTTGGAAATTTTTTTCCTTTATTAATAAAAATTTTATAGACCTTTAGCCTGCGCATGGACGCACTTCTACAAAAAATGCGCGTCACGATGATGCAGTTGGCCACCAATCCGCCATTTTTGGCCCTTCCAAAATCTTTGGCCACTGATCCTCAGCAACCATTATTTGTGATGCCCTATGGGTCGGACTCAATTGAGGTCGAAAATTATTACTATCGTTGAAAAAATATTTTTTTAAAAATCATTTAACCAACGACTTTAGATTCCTTTATGGATTTTTAAATAATTTTTTATTCATTTACATCCATTTTTAGACCACAGACCATCCGTAAAAATATATTTTTTAGACTAAGGTTAAAAGAATACACTCCAATTTTTACAATTTTTAAAGGTTTCTCAACAATTTAGGCCAAGTTTTTCTGAATTTTCAGGCCATAGACCCTTCATTACGCCATTCGGGTTCATTCAGTGAGGCGATGATGTACTTTTTGCATGCACTGAACCAACAGTTTGCACAGCAAAAAGTGCGAGTTGAGGCCGAGGCTGAGGAGGAGGAAAGTGCAGGGGAAATGAAGCAATTTGCAGAGCCGGTAATTGACGCATTGGTGAAGGAGAGAATGAGGGTAAATGTTGGGGAAAATGCAAAAATTTTAGTAGAATTGTAAATATGATAAAAATTTTGGTGAAAAATCGGTGAAAAAATTGGTTAAAAATAAAATTAGAAATATACAGTAAATGTTGAACAAATTTATTGTTTTATTTTTTAAATTTATTTGCGATCAAGGAAATTTTCATTTGAAAGGGTAAGTAAGCATTTTGTAAAATTATACATTTTGGCAAAAAATCCATGAAAATTTTATTTATTAGGAATAATGGAATAAAAAAAAATAGATCACAATAGGAGTTTTATCTAAATTTTATAAATAAAAAAAAAGGAAATTTGATCTATACAGCAAAAACTATTGTTTTAGCGTTTGGAGATGTTTGCACGTGAGAAACGCGATCGACAGGAGGCCGAAAGGAGAGCTGCGGAAAGAAGGTTGATTGATTGATTGATCAGATGGATCAGTTTGTTCAGAGCAAGTTGATCAGTTTTACGTTTTGGAAGATCATGGAAAATTTCATTTTTTATTTCTATTTTAAAAATTGCGCAAAAATTATTATATTATGACATTTTTGGACCATAAAGAATTTTTTTGAAGCAAGTTAGGACATAATTTAAGAAAGCAAATAGGTAAATGCAGAATTTTATGCTCTAACTTTTGCCTTTTTTATTTTCGAAATACTTTGAAAATTTTCGAAATTTCGATAAGGCTCCACAAAATTTTTAAAAACTATTTTAAAAATTTTGTGGAAAACCTGAAAAACTAAAAAGGCAAAAGATAGAGCAAAAAATTTCAAAAAAGAGATCAAAATATTTTGAACCTTTTTGGGGAAATGACCTAGCACTTACAATGAATCATAGTGTCACGTTTTTGGTTCTTCCACTTACTATCACTTCTTGCATTTTCCGATATTTTTTGACATCCATATTTTCGTGTCGCGACATTTGCGCCCCCGACATTTGCGCCTTAATCGATATAACTCTGTTCAAATGTGGTGTCAAAAAATCGAGTAAAAAAATTAGCTACAAAATGAGTCTAAACTAATTTAAATTGGTCTACCCCCCTAAGAAAAGTTATGGCCAAAATAGACGGTTTTGGTCAAATTTAGAGTATTTTGGTCATAACTTTTATCACAGTGGCCCAATTCGAATAAGCATAGGCTCATTTTGTAGATAATTTTTTGCTTTATTTTTTGACACCAAATTCGTATCTCTAGGTTGCATTTGAACCGAGTTACATCGGTTGGGGCGCAAATGTCGGGGGCGCAAATGTCGGGTAACCCATATTTTTATTCGGCTTTTGCTGCCACTCTCTCGAGTTGGGGGTCAGTTCGCCGCAGCCGATTCGCCGCAGCCGATTCGACGCGGCCAATTCGCCGCAGGCCAATTCGCCGCACACTATAAATGGACGATTCGACGCGAGTGAACTGAAAAATCAATTTTTTTAAACCAAAAATAGTCCAAAATCACATCCTAGGGTCATTTTTTTTTCTGACGTCGGAAATTTTTGACGTCAAAAATTTTTTTTTTCAAAATTAAATTTTATGCATTGAAATCAGTGAAAAAAATGTATTTAACCGGCTCATAGTACTGGTAGCTAGACGGTTCAATAGGTGAGTGCTGAAATATTATTAATTTTTAACTAGNGGTGTTGGGACATTTTCCAAAGTTCTCGCTCTTAGCTGACATGGTTGCTCTACTGATAATTTTTTTTCATAATTTTGAGTGGAAAAAGGCATGATTTTGAATAGATTTTTTCGGTTTTTTTAGGATTTTTGAATAGAAATTTTAGAATAATTCTCGCGTCGAATCGTCCATTTATAGTGTGCGTCGAATTGGCCGCGTCGAATTGGCCTGCGGCGAATTGGCCTGCGTCGAATTGGCTCGCGTCGAATTGGCCGCATCGAATCGGCTGCGGCGAACTGTCCCATTCCCACTCTCTCCCCTTTTGAGTAATCCAAATTTATGCCTTTTTTCCGTTCTGCGGCCTTTTCATTAATTAACACTTGGCCAATTTTTTTGTGGTACTTTGTCGTTACCTCACTAGTGCCGAAATATCAATAAAGTAAATAATAGGGCTGTCCAAAACTTTTGGTTTTGAGTCGAGAAAAGTTTTGGGTTTTTTGGCTTTTGAGTTTTGGTTTTGGGCTTTAGGTTTTGGAAAACCAAAACTTTTTGGCACTGGATAAGATGGCTCCTCCAGAAAAAAATTGGAATATTAGATGTTATAATTCAAATATTTTTAGTAAACATAATTCCAAATCTTTCTTTCTCTGTCTATAATCAAATCCCTTTCTCTCTTTCTCTATGTATAGCCCTTTAATTTTCAAATTTAAAAAAAGCAATTAATTTTTTTTGTTATATGCAATTTTTAATATGTTTAGTTTAAAAATCGAAGAGGAAAAGAAAAAATTGAAAAATTGACCAAATTCTTTAAGAAAAGAGACCTACTTTTGTAAATTTCTCCGACGGCCCTTATCAGGACCGCTGGTACCCACAATATAATGGAATTGCTTCATAAAACAAAAAATTGACTAATTTTCTTAAACAAAGGGTCTTTAAAATTCCGAAATTTTCTTCGGCGGCCCCTTCGGGACCGCCTAAACCCCATTCCGAAAAATTTCTGGCCGCTCTCCCTCCAAAAAAACATTAGTAATTATCTGGCAAAAATTTTTCAGCTTTTTGGGATTGAAAATGATCACATTAACATTATGCAACAGCTCTTTGCACTTTAATTTTGATGATTGAAATCAAAAATTTTTAATTTTATAATGGAAATGCGAAATTTTCGAGTTTTGGGTTTTGGTACTCACAAGTCAGTTTTGGTTTTGAGTTTTGGAAATTTTCAGGTTTTGGACAGCCCTAGTAAATAACGCTAAACGGTAGGGGACGTTCGAGTGTGGCCGTTTGAGCGTGGAAGCAAGAAAAATGATTGTAACTTAGCTCAAACGCAATCTAATGAGTTTGATGTTTGGTGTCATTAGATAAGTCTAAAAGTCTGCTATAAATTTGCCAACAAAATCATCAGGATTGGCCCAAATGAGAAAAAAGCTATGGGCAAAATTAAACACTAATATCGTCATTTTGGCCAAAGATTTGGCTATCTTTGCGAATTTATAGCATACATTTATTTCTTTTACTAGGTCGTTGCATAAAAAATACCATGAGCGTAATTTTCAAAAAGATGGTTTAAAAAATCTGAAAACTTGTGAAAAGATACTCCTATGTCTCCTCTATATTTTTGATTTTTGGACCAATTCTCATTACAGATAAAAATTTCGAGAAAAAAATTCCCGAAGTGGCCAAGGTCAAAAATGGCCAAACCGGTTTTTCGGGTTTAAAACCGGTTTAACGACGAGATGGAAGTTCGACTCCAGCGGTGTAAATGGAGCCTATTGGGTGCTGCATCGAATAAAAAAACCCGAAGTAGATTGGACCCAATTTTGGCTTGAAATCGGCTTATTTCGATTTGTCTTTTTTCCAGCGAAAATTCAATAAAATCTCTTAAGAAAAATGGCCATTTTTAGTCGATTTTTGTGTTTGAAAAAATCATAAAAAATCAAAGAGTGGACCAATAGAGATGAAGTTTTTTGCATATGATGCAGCTCTCAATGGGCCATATTTTGGGTCTATAAACAGCTCGATTTCCTACCAACAGACTGGTTTTAAACCCGAAAAACCGGTTTGCCCATTTTTGACCTTGGCCACTTCGGGAATTTTTTTCTCGAAATTTTTATCTGTAATGAGAATTGGTCCAAAAAGCAAAAATATAGAGGAGACATAGAAGTATCTTTTCACAAGTTTTCAGATTTTTTGAACCATCTTTTTGAAAGTTACGCTCATGTGAATACCAAAACCGCCCTTTTTTATGCAACGACCTGGTAATACATTTTGGCATTAACTTTTATAATTTCGGAACTAGTGAGTTTTCAATCAACACGGGTTCTTCTGCCCTTACTTATATAACGCCCCTTACTTATATATTCGGCACTTTGGTGGATAGGACAATTATTGGGTTTCCTCAAATTGCTCGCTTTCTTTTGTCCCTATTTTATAGTCGAATAAAGTGCTTCTATAAAACACGAGAAGAGAATAATTTTGAAATAAATTTTTATCATTTGATGTGAAATAACTTTTTTGGTGAGACTTTTTTCAAAATAGGAGCTAAATTTATATGTATAATTTGTGGATTTTAGAAATTAATAAAACTTAATATTATTTTCCCCACTTTTTGTCTTCAGAATTGTATCTCATCCTCCTAGGATGCCCGTGGGCTACTAAACAGATCTGATCAGACCAAAAATGATCAGAAACCCATGGAAGAACCTGATCATTGGGTTGATCATTGGGATGTTGCCTAGACAAATAACAAAGGCATAATGAACCCAACAATCCAGTATTTTATGGGTTATCCAAAAATCAAATCATCCGTTTGGGATAGGAAATTGATTATACATACTTTTAGTTTAATTTTTTTCTTTATTTATTATCTCATATTAAAAAATCCTTAAAAATAAAAATTTTTGGACATTGAATTTTATATTAAATTAGATTCGCATGTATCAGCAGGATTGAAGCCAAAACTAATTACTAAATAATTCGAAACTAATCGAATTATCTTTTTATCATGGTTAACTAATATATAGATAATCAATATTGAATTGTGCAAAAAATTAAAATTAAACTTTAAATTTTATAGAATTTTATTCCGATTATTCATCGATTGTTGAATTGAGCCCGAGTCAATTGGTGGAAATCACTTAAGGTGAGTTGCTTCTCATAAAATTTCGAATTTAAAAGATAAAATATCAATAATAAACAATTAATAAATAAATACAAATTGATTTAAAGGATTATTCAAAAATAGAGCAAATAATTTGAAGAATCAAAATTAATTTAAAAATATTAATGCCTTAGTTTGGCAGAATTGCTTTAGGAAAGTTTGCAAAATTTATCTTTTGATTGTTGTGTATCTTACGGATTATTCCCAATACAAATATAACATCAATCACCAACATTCATCATTAATCCGCCCATTCACTTCCGATCCGACAAATGACGACCATTTATTTTTATATATTATTTTTTTAATGATCCCAAAATTTTCTGCAAAATATCACGTTCTTAATATGCAAAAATATTTCATTTTTTTATTAGTTTTCATTTTGTTATCTACCATTTTTATTTTTATTTTTAATCAATTTATTTTTCTCATCTAAAAATTTTTCCGATTTAATCTATATTATTTTTTTGCATTTCTTTAATTTTTAATTAGCAAAAAATAATATACTTTTTAAAACTGTAGATTTTTAATTTATGATTTATTAGGGAAAATAGTTTCAAAAAAACATCGAATTTTTGCTCGATTATTTTCTATATCTACCTCATGTTTACAATATCTCACGAGACAAAATAATTTTAAAAAAGTTGGAATTTTTTCCATTAAATTTTTCGGTCATGCATTAACAACTATTTTTCAATAAGTCGAGAAAAGCCAA
Source organism: Rotylenchulus reniformis (assembly GCA_001026735.1). Classification (NCBI taxonomy): domain Eukaryota; kingdom Metazoa; phylum Nematoda; class Chromadorea; order Rhabditida; family Hoplolaimidae; genus Rotylenchulus; species Rotylenchulus reniformis. Next base: position 758 of record LDKF01004727.1, on the reverse strand, counting down.
AAAAATGCAAAGTACACGGAGCTAATCGATCATCCACCAGTTTCGACGACGGTGGTGCAGACGTCTCCCGCACTCATAAAATAAGCATTTTCAGCAGATCATCATCATTTTTTAGTAGGGTTGGATTTGCGGATGTTTTTTTTGTTTTATTCCAAATAATTTATCCGGTTAAAAAAATTTTTTTCAATTTTTTTATGCGGATAATTCCATTTTTTGAGATTTTTGATGACATTTTTTTAAGATTTTTGATGTTAAATTTTTTTAAATAATTTTATCGATTTTCCCACGGAAAGTGGGATGTATTTTTTCATTTTAATTATCACTAAAATAACAATATTGTTTGCAAATGATTAAAGATTAAAAAAGTACCTATTTTCAACCAAAAATAATTATAAATCTAAAATTTTCACACAACCACACCACTCAAAATTTACAAAAATTCAATCTATTAGCATAACAATTTTTTTTATTTTTTTTATATTTAAATATTTTCCAATTTCCCAATGAAAATTCTCTACATAAAAAAAATAAAGAAATTTATAGAGAAAAATTCATAAAATGCAAAAAATTATGAAACTTTCAAAAAATCCATGTGGTTTTACAAAAAAAATCACTAAAAGAGCAGGAAAAAATTGGTAAAATTTAATTATAAAAATCTTATGTTGAAATTTTACGGATAATTTTGCATTTGTACCAATTAACCCCTTCAAAATGCAATTAATTTGCATTTTCCCATCTTCTTGAGAAATTAACATTGT
>LDKF01004723.1:0-14847 GCA_001026735.1 Rotylenchulus reniformis | reverse complement strand
CTAATTAATTACCACAAAAAGCGGTAAATCTCCTACATTCAAAAGCCTAATTAATAGGATGATTAACACATATTTTTTATAATTGCATAAATGACTATGACTTTTTCCATTTTGGCTGGATGGATGGACGGAAAGAAAGGGGAGAGGGAGAGAGACTGCTGAGGGAAGGGGGAGAGGGAGAGAGACTAAGGGCAGAGAAGGATGTGCACAGCAGGGAAAGAGATGGCGGAGGGAAGAGTGCTGGAGAGTTTTTCCAAGAGAATTTGAGGCTTCCCTTAAGGATTCTCCACCAGAATCTCCAGCAGAATTTGAGGATGGAACTCGCCACCTACTTCCCCCATTTTTAATTACAATAGAAAGCCTCGAGGAACCGTCATAATTAATGAATTTATCTCAAATAAATGGAAAAATGAAATGAAAATTATTTTTACAAATATGGAATATCGGATAACATTTATTATCGCATATGCATTGATTTCACATCATAATCGATGCCTTCTTACTTTTTCTTTGGAGGAGCCATCAGATCGGCGGATCGGCAATTGACCCATGCGCACTCCTCGCACATTTCGAAGCTGATGTTGAAACGCCCGTTCTCTCCCCGGGCCACCTTCTGCTTGTTCCAGTAGAGTTTCCTCCAATCCGCTAAAATTAAATTTATGCTAAAAATTTTGAAATCGAATATACTTACAATCGCAGAGGTAGACTCCCAGCATGAATTTCCCTTTTAGGATTTTCCAGCTCTCCTTTTCATTCACTTCATGCTTCTTTGGAGGTGCCGATGGTGCAGGCAATCCCTTCTTTCCATCAATTTCCACAGTGAGTTGAGCATCCGGTGCATCATCACTCAATTCAATCACTTCGGTAGCTTCATCCTCAGCTTTTGCAGATCGCTTGCGCTTGCTGAGCCATTCAGATTCTACATTTTTAAGCGGGGAAGACATTTTATAGCACGAAATATATTTTTTTAGCTAAAAGGAGGATAATTAAGTTAAGAAAAAAAATTTGCAAAGGCATCTTATTCAAAATGAAAATTTATGGAAAATATTTTAAATGATTTTCTCATAATGGAATATTTTTTATTGAGAAAATAATATGGACTTTATTTTATAATAATTTTGCAAAGCCTTAAAAGCAAAATTTTTGAAAAAAAATATGTTATTAAATAATTTTATGTGAAATTTTGAGGGAAAAGGAATTGAGAAAAATAAATGATTTTTTCATGAAAAACAAATATTTTTAAGGGACCATCTTTTAAAAAAGGAATTTTATTTTGGGGAAAATATGATTTTATGAGAATAAATTGAATATTTTAAGGGACCATCGCGTTTAAATGAATATTTTTAAAATTTTAAATATTATAAGACAACACAAATGAGGTATTCTCGAAATTAGAATAGGGACGGAGGTGAGAACTCATTAAGCCAAGAATGAATGAATGAATGAATGAGGAGATCATCTGGCTTCAACCATATTCTCTTTAGCCCCGCCCATCCAGCACTCCAAAACTTGAATTTCCATTCCACTTAAGCCCCGCCCCTTCCATAAGCTTGAAAATTAGCCAAATAAAATTTTATTCAACATTTTCTTTATGAAAAATCTTGGTCCAGCTGCATACCTTTTTTCTTTGCAACAAAGATTCGCTTCGAAAGGGGCGTGGCCTAATTTTTGCCGCATGACTTATTCATTCATTCATGCAATCCTTCTTCTTTCGCTCATTCTCTTTCTCCAATCACATATTCATTCAATTCTCAATCATTTTTAGTTATTCCATATTCTTATCTTTGTTTTAGCGCTTATAATAATAATAATGGTTTTGGTGAGCGAAAAATGCGCGCAACTCCTCAAATGCAAAGTTTCGGCACTTCGGGATCGACTCCGACATCCCGCTGATCGCGCTTTCGTTTCAGCCAAGTTAAAAGGGCGCACTCTCCGTACCACCTATGAGGACAAAAACGGCTTCAAAAAATCATTCACCTTCGGAGGATTAACGCAACAGGGAGCAGATACCCTAATGGCATTCGGACGCCTGCCACGCCCTTTTGCAACCTGCGTAGCGGCGTACTACTACACACGACACCGAATCAGAGTATTAAAATTTTATGGAAAACAAAATCAAAGGATTTTAAGCTTCACCATCCATACCATATTTGCGTCATCGAGAAATTCCCAGACGAAGCTGAGGACCGCTACTTTCCACTCGAACTTTTAGAATTGGTGGAAGTGGAATCATCTCTCCCAACTTGGCTGGGTGCCAATCTCTTTGCGGAACTGCCGATCCACGACGAAACCGACAAAGGTAATTATTATCCAATCAATGATAATTCAATTCAAACTTTAGATGAAACTGAAGCGACCTGGGGGCGAGATGAACTGAGCCAAGATGTGTGGTGATGCATTCATCATGCGCGCGTGCCCATTACACGCGCGCATACTACATATATCACTCCCGCAAAATGTAAATTTTGACTAATTTACACTAAAATTCCTTAATATTTCATCAATATAACTCTTCTCTTTCTTAATATTGCACTTTTCTACCCAAAATCTCTCAATTCTTCCTCTTAATTTAGCATCCATGTACATCTTCTATTTGGTACTTGAATCTTCTCTCGCTTAATATTTCACGTAGGTGTATCTTCTCTTCCTTAATTTTACACTTTTTCTACCTAAAATATGTCTCTTCACTTCTTTTATTTTACACACTAATAAATCTTTCATTCCTTAATTTGACCTATCTTTATTTCATTAATTTTTTCAATTTATGCAAAATATTTATCAAATGAATAAATGGCACAAGGCTAAACAAGTCGGCATCGACAATTTGGGCAATGTGAGTAAAATTGAATACAATTCTCGAAGCAACATTTATGGAAAAAATGGTTACATATCGTTTTAACCCATCCGTCCTCGATATCGATTAAGCCTATACAGATCTTACAGTCCTCTCCCATTCTTTTTTTCGACAACTCCAAAAATCCCAGAGCAAGTAAATCCTCCGTGATTCTTTTGCCACGATTATTTTGATCCTCGGCTCGTCTATTTACAGCATCATTGTGACATCTAATTTGCTCTTCTGCCCGGTGGATATCTGCCAACAACGCTTCAAAAGAGCCAGCGACAGGAAACAGCGATTCTACAGGCATAGCTTCAAGCGCTTGAAGTTCATATTCATCTAAATACATATGAATTTTTGCAAAAAAAAATTTTTTTATCAAACCTGAATCACCCAAGATTTGAAGCATTGTAGGGTACATTGCAGTAAGCAGAAAACTAAATTCAATAAAATCAAATTAGATGAATAAATCAGAAATAAAAAAATGAAATAGAACATGATTTTTTCGCACATTTATATTCTTTAAAATTTTACTCGAGAATAAATCAATGAAAAAAATACAATTATTGATCATTTTTAACATAGCCAAAATCAAGGACATTGGTGGTGTTGGGATCTACAATGCCCTTACAAACAATCGGTCTATACATTTTCTTAAGGGATGTGGAAAAAACGGAACCCTGTTTAATGGACGGTCTAAGGAAATTGGGGTATTCAATTTGGTGGAGCTGGGGGGCACCAGTCTTGGCATATTCCAGGATTTTTTCCTTAAACAATTCATATCGCAAGCCTTGGCGTTCCTTCACATCATGACTTAAAGTCATGCCCCTTATCTTCAATACGTGCTCTTCTGGGCTCTCCGGATCGTCCTTTCTTTTCATCTTCAGGGCGTACTGTTTGCACCCGCCAGAGACATACTCCAAAATCCGATGCTAAATTCAAAATATTAATATTTTATTTTTCATAAAATTTTTACTTCGGGAAACTCATCCGTGAATTGTCCCAAGTGTGGGCCTAAATTTACAGAGTAAATTAAGGTTAGTTTTCTCAAAGAAAAACTTACCCAGCTCCAAGGGATTATTGCCCTCCGGGTGTACGTAGATCAGGCTGTCGGTGTCTGTGTAGAGCAGTGTACAGCCGGGCGTGCGCGCCACCTTCTGCATGGCCTTCAGGAGATGAACTCTTGCCTAAAAAATTTTTTAATAAAAATTATTAATCAAAAAGCCTACCGCCGATGTTGTGAACAGCGAGATGACGATATTGCTGCAGGCATGCTCTTCGACCTAAATTTGTAAATCAAAATTAGCTTTTATTGAAAATAAAAATTTACCCAGTCCAGCTTCTTTTGGTAGCCGATGAGGACGGTTTCCGGCGTCAGTTCATCCAGGGAGCACACATCTACCGACTTATCCGCAAACAGCTTTCCCAGATCTGATGGTTGATCCGTCACCAAGCTTTGGACGAGCCCGTGGTTCTTGAGAGAGAATCGTCCCCCTGAAAAGTTATAATTCGATTAATTATTAATGAAAAAATCACTTACAAAGGTTGTTCACTGCAAGCTTGGCCAGGGCTCGCTTCCCGGGATTTCTTGCCATTTTGCTTGGATCGATGTCGAATCCAAATTTGTCCATACATTCCTTGATGAACAGCGCCTCCGCTGCTGCATCGCCGGCAATTCCCTTCTCAAATCCGCTGGCCTAGATTTATACAGTTGGTTTTCATTTTTCAAAAATTCAATGAAAACCAACCTCGATTTTCCGCTTCAGAAATTCCCGCATATAGCCTTTGAAGATGTTGTCATCGCCCTTGGAATAATCCAGCACGCGATACAGGTGCGTGACTTTGTAGCCTTCTGCCAATGCCGCTTCCAGCTCCATTGACGTGCAAGTTGTTACCTAAAATATTTGTTTAGTTTTTATTGAAAATGAAAAATTATCTCAATTTATTCCATTGGAATAAATCAAAGTTAGCTTTTCATTGAAAATGAAAACTTACCCAGCCCCGCTGTCTGTCGGTATGGCTGCAGCAATAGTCTAACATTACAGCTCCCTCGGGGTATTTTTTGGCGCAACTCATACAGAGCGGAAAGAGAAGACGATCGTCGACGCGAACCGGTAGCACGGGGATGATGTTTTTTCGCGGAGGCACGATAAAGGCTTTGATGAGGGCCAAGGGATAATCGTTGTCCTCGGGGCGAGTCCACGGCTTCTTCAATATTTCATCGATGATGTAGAGCAATGGATGTCCGATTGGGTATTGCGTAATAAAATTGATGAACGGGTAGAGGCTGGTGACGTCGTAGTAGGAGATTTTCTCTCCTGACCGCAAAGCGTGGAAGAGTTTAAGCGGTCCCGTACGGCCTGAAAAATTAAAAAGAATTTTTAATATTACTTAAAAAATCTCACCTCCCATGAACGCTGAGCGAATGTTTAGTGGGCCAATATCCTCTGGGATGCTCTCGAATTTCTCCCGCATTCGGTCAGGAACAAATTCAAAGCCGAGCTTGGCATTGCATTCTTGGATGAATTCCGCGTCCTTTTCCGTCTCCGCCTTCAGCATTCGGTTGATTTCACACTCCCAGAACACATCCTAAAAATATTCAAAGTTTTTAAGGTTGCTTCTTAACAAAAACTTACAACTCTGCCCACTTGCTCACGAATAAAAGCCAATCGTTTGGCATCCTGTTCCCGGTTGATGCCAGCCTTCTTTCCGTTATTCATCATCTGCTGATCATTCGGGAAACAGCTTGGGCACGAGTGCCACACACAGCCTAAAAAACATTAATTATAAGATTAGTTTTACAAGAAAAAAACTCACCGTTAACCTCAATTCCGTAGGGCTCGGCTCCTCTCGTAATCCATCCATCCAATTTGTAATTTCCGACCTTCTTTTCGCCTTCCGACGAACGGGCATGCTGCATATCGCATTTCTTCTCAAAGGCATACCAATTAAGGAACCGAAGTGCCAGCAAGCTTTGGCGGTCCCTAAATTTATTTCAGTAAATTAAGGTTATTTTTCTCCAACGAAAAATACCCATGGTCGTAGCCTCTGTCGCTAACAATTGCCAATTTGCGTGCATCCAAATGGTTGGCCCGGAAGTGACGCATGCAGGCAGCAGCGATGGTCATGCAATCCCGGAGGACGTCGATGCCATCATGGGGCTTTTTGTAGCATGGACGATCGGCTTTGCCATCGGCGGTCACAGCGGGACGCTTTGACACTTCCATGAATTCAGAGCGAAAAGCAACCATTCCTGCCATCAGGATATCTACATCGTTGGTGCAATAACTAAAGAAATCAAATTTTTTCTAAACAAAAAATAATTTTTACCTGGCTAATTCTTCATCCAGCAAAAACGGTTCGTTCTTGTGAACCGCAAACCAAGCGTCAAACTTTGCCCTCGTCGATGGCATCATCCCGGCAGCCAAATAATCCTCTTCTTGCAACAGAATCGATCGCCTAGGTTTATAAAGTAAACCAAGGTTGGATTTTTAATTTTAATAAATTAAAAACCTACCCGTAGTTTTCCGGGCGATTCGCCATGTGGGGGAAGAAAGGCTTTTCTTCCACGTCCAAGCCGAAAGTCGGGACCTAAATTTGTTTCAGTAAATTGTTATTTTTTTCTCGAAAAATTACCAGCGAAGCAAGCGAAGTCGGGATCAAGTTGTAGGAATCGCGGAACACCACTAATGGATTTTTACCCTTCTGTTGCCGGATTTTCAGCTCATAAAGCTTATTCCCTTTGCGGATCATTTCCGGAATAATTCCTTGATGAAACAACTCCTTGAAGACGATGACGTTGTCAAATTTGCCTCCTAAGAAGTAAATCAGTTTCGATTTTTTTCAAAGAAAAAGCTTACCGTAGTGGCTGTATGCATAGGTGGCGTATTTGCTGGGGAGCTTGTAGAGGATCCATTTGACGAAATCCATCAGCGGATGCGGGGTGACAACCATCTCATCGACTTTGGTCTTCTGGAAAGCTCTCTCGCAGAAGGTGATGGTCCTGTTGTCACCGCACACCTCGCACTTATGGGTCCCTTTCAAGCTCTTCTTCCATTCTCCTGATGAAATGCAATCCGGGCAGCACACCTTGGCAGCAATAAAGTTGGGCACATGCTTCCGTTTCTTTTGTTGTGCAGCGGGAGAGCTGGGATCGGCAAGCTCGTGCTGTGTCGTTTCCATATCAAATGCAACAAATCGGCATGGCTTGTCGTAGGGCTTGATCTCCAATGGCATAATGTAGCATCCCTAGATTTATGAAGTAAATAAAGATTTTTTTCCAAAACTTACTCTTTTCGGGTCGTGATAATCATGACAATTGTTGCACCATCGTTCAAAACAAACATGTCCCTGGAAAAGTTTGCTTATGCTGTTATTGATTAAAGTTAAGCTTACTCGGCCTTTTCGCTGAACATCCTTAACCAAATAAATCACATGGCAATTGTCGCATTGTTTGCTAAGGCGACAGAATCCACAACTGCGGTGCCAGTTGTAACAATCCTCCGAGTAGAAGGTTTTGCCGCACGGAGGACAATTTTTCTCGTAGCCATTTTCAGGCTTACACGGAAAACCTGGTCCCATGCGTGAACTTAAAAATAATTCTTTAAAAATTTTTAGCCTAAGCTACTTACCATTTGACGCAGCGAGCTTTACAAGTTGTTTCATGCCGGGCTGCCCTATCATACGGATGTTCACAACTGAGACAGTAGGGCTGCCCGAACAATCCATTGACATTGCGGACCCCATGGAAATGTTTGTTGTCCACGTGGTAGAGGAAAATTGGTGTAGTGTAGTCGACAGCACCCCATCGATACGAAGGCGCATATGATCCAATGTCCGAAAACAGAAAAAATCTGAACCGGAACCTGCCCGCATAATCGTTGTTCCATTTGGTGATCACAGCCGGCACCCAGTCCTGCGCTTTATATTTCTTCTCATTCAATGGCGCATTGACGGCTCGCATCAGGTTCAGGGCATCATTTTTCAGCTCATCCTCCAGACCGCAATTATGCAGGTAGTTGTAAAAACGCCTTTTTCCCCAGCCGGCTATAGTATACATGAGAGTGGCGACAAGCGCATAAAATAAACAGCGGCCATCGTTGTTATCGATCTGAAAAAATATTAATAATTATTTTACAAAATAATTAGGAAGAAAACCTTAATCAATGATTTTTCGCTAACACGATGATGGGTAGTTTTCTCGTTGTTTCCGCCGACAAATTGGCGCTCAGTCGGTAGTTGGGCTTTATTGACGCAAGTAACAGCCACTTCGAATGGCTCACCCTAAAAATCATTTCAAGGTTCATGTTGAAACAAAAATAGTTACCCAAAGGGTGATTCCCTCCTGCTTCTTGCTTTGCGCAGCCTTCAGGAACAAGTTGAGAATAGCCTCGGCATTGTTTTCATTGATAGGCCGAATTGGAGTCCCCAGAGCTGGATGGAGAAGCTTGCTGGTGACGACACATCCGAGGTGGTCGGGCTTGACTCCAAATTTCTCATGGTATTCTCGAATTGCTTCATCGATACAATGCTGGAAAATGTTCTTGAGAAGAGCTTCAGGATCATCCGGAAGTTTGGTGATGGAGAAGCGGGACTTGTTGTTGATAAACTTGAACTTTGAGTTCTGCTCCACGACGCCATCAAGTTTGATGACGTAGTCCTTGATCGTTGAACCGCTCCCGCTTTGGTCCTCAGGTGCCAACAAATTTTCAACGAAAAAGCGCGGGCGCTTGACCGGTGGAGGGAAAAGATGGGGAAGCAATCCGATAATAGAAAAAGGGTTAGGACGCTTGGGAGGACGTTTATCCATTTTAATCTAGATAGTGAAAAGGGAAGTGCATGTGCAAAAAGAATACGATGGATAGATGGCAGAATGTATATTTATTTTTTAAATTAATTTTATGTGCAAATAATGGACCAGAACCTTCCAGCATAAATATGTAGTTCTTCCAAAGGCATAGAAAAAAGAATGGCATATAAATGTTGCAAGAACGAGATAAAGCCCAGCTCGTAAGTGAGCCAGACCCCCGTTTTGCTCTGGCAAAATGCCAAGTTGCAGAGGAAAATTGGAGGGAAAGGCAGCAATAACGAGATAAAGTCCGGCTCGTAAGTGAGCCAGACCCCCGTTTTGCTAGAGGAAAAATGGGGATGTTCTTATTAAAATCAACGGATTGGAAAATGAGGGGCCATCTTATTTTAAATTTATGATGCGAGGGATAACATTATTTAAGAGATATTTATGAGATGAATTGAAAATTTGAAGTTGCGGGGACCATCTTATTAAAGGTTTGTGAGCATTAAATATATTTTTATGAGAAAAAAAACATTGAGGGAAAATATTTTATTTTATGAGAAAATTGAAATTTTGAGAGAGAGAGATTATTTAGGATCGCATTAAAATGGATTTTTATTTGAATTATTTTGAAATAAAAATTCTGAGGAAGCAATTTTTATTGAGAGAAGGGATTCAGCAAGGATTTTAGGGATCTTCTCATTTAATAAATATTTTTAGAAAAAATATTAGGAATAAACATATGAAATTGTGGGGGACCATCTCGTTTAAACGAATATTTTATATGAACAAAGGGAGCAAGGAGCCAGGAGGGAGGGAAATGGTAGCCAGGAGGGAGGAAATGGTAGCCAGGAGGGAGGGAGAAATGATGCCAGATGCCCTGCGGCATGAATGAATGAATGAGTGGAGATAGCATATGGCTTCCACCCCCCCCCCAAGCTCCGCCCATTCCAGCATTCCAAGTTTTATCATCCTTCCAGCAAGCCCCGCCTACTCCATAAGCAAATAACCAAATAACATTTTATTCAACATTTTCTTTACGAAATAATCCGGATTATTTACAATGTTTAATTGATGAAGAAATTGATCAAATGAATTACCTTGGGAAATAAAATTGATAAAATAAATGCAATAATGAGCACATGTATTAGCAAGTGGGGATTGGTATGGCTTATTATTTCGTCTAATTCGAGGGAAAGTGTTGAGAAAATTTGTTATAAATGGAGGAATTGGCAAAGCCAAGCTATCAAAATAGATCACTTCGTGTCCTTTTGCATACATGGCCGCCCAATGAGACCTAAAATGTAAATCTATGTGAGCTTTTTATTGAGAAATTCACCCTTCTTGTCCATGAGGATCAAAATTCACAATTAAAGCCTTGGGATACTGTAGCGATTCCGGGGAAGGGAGACGATCACACGGGAAGCAACCGAGGAATATCTAGGTTTATGAAGTAAATCAAAGTTAGTTTTCTCGAAGAAAAACTTACCTTTCTTGTCGTTGGGTTGCTCCTCGTTATCCTTGTAATCCGTTTGCTGTCCATTGACGATTAGCTCAAATTCCTTGCGCTGTTGGCGATCTCGCGAAAATGCAAATTTTAACCACAAGATTGAACGCAATTGATAAATAATGAGGCTGACAATGCTCATTGAAAATAATGCGACCTAATTTTATAAAGTAAGTTTGGGTGAGATTTTTATTGTTAAAAACCATAGTCCAGCAGAAAATGTGTCCATAATAATCACCATCTGCCGGTCTCTCTTTGCAGAGTTGAATGGAAGGGAAAGGGTGTGGTGCATGGAGAGGGGAATTCTTTTCATTTTCTTCGTGTTCTTTTAAACGACGCAAATATTCCGAATATTCGGGCAATTCTGTTGTTGTGATCCCCAGCTCTCGGTCTTGTTCTCGTTTAAATTCATCGGAATAATCAATTTTTGCGACCACGGGCAAAGATATACGAAGAAGGAATACCGAGTATAAGAACGATTTTCTGGTTGCCATTTTTTATTCTAAGGTGTAAATGATGAATAATTAGTGGATAATGAAATGAATAATTGTACAAATGAATGATCAAATGGTTGTATCTGTAGCAATATCGCGGTTTTTATCCACCATAAATACTGAATCTGCCTCTCCCATCACTATGAGCATCAAGCCTCCGGCTGGGACCTAGGTTTATGAAGTAATCCAAGGTTAGGTTTTTCAAAACTTACAGCTTCCCGGAAAATAATGTTCACTGCAGTAGTTCCTTTTTTGATGAGATCGAACATTCCTCCTAAATTTATGAAGTAAATTTAGGTTCATAAGAAAAATTTTACCTTGGTCCTCTCCGCTATTGGTCAAATTAAATACATAGATGCAATGGGTTGTAAGGAATTGTTCATAGCTTATCCCATTTGAATTCAGTGAATTTGAAAAGCCAACCGCCTCGTTCATATCCAAAAATGGTCTGATAGCCAATCGATTGGCGTAGTCCAAGTCGTATCGCGCTTGAGGATAGGATCGACTAAATTTATTTCAGTAAATTAAGGTTAGCTTTTTATTGGAAATAAAAACTTGCCTCAGTTTATTCTCTTGGAATAAACCAAGGTTGGATTTTTATTAAAATAAAAAACCTACCCGTTGGCTATGATGCTAAGGTCCCGAACATTAAAGTGTTGAAAGTTGAATGGGCTCCGACGCTGATCTCCGACATAGTCGGAATTGGCAACCAAACCAAGTGTAACCTAATTTTATATCAGTAATTTAAGTTGGTTTTTTTCATAAAAACCCTACCCTTCTCGGGATTTGTTCCATGAACAAGTTTGCATTGAATTCATAGCGCCTAAAATTATGAAGTAATTTAAGGTTATTTTTCTCGAATGAAAAAATACCTAAATTTATTCAGTAAATTGGCTTTTTTATTAAAAAAACCTACCCCGGACCAATAAACAACGATTTCATCATGGTTTTCCTCACTGCATAGCGAGCGGGGTTGGTTTCAAGTTTTCTGGCCAATTGAAGGGCTAATCCATCCATGAGATTCAATTTCTTGCAATAGAGCTTCAATGCAACAATTTCCAGATGATAGCGAGGAGGCATCGCCTGGCCTTCCACAAGGGGTGCGATGACTACAAATGCACTCTCATTTGGCTGTATGGTGATGTCCAGCTCACAGCTAAGCAAGATGGAAAAATTAAGCCTATGCTCATCAAAACTTACTGATTGATGAGGTATTGTGGCTGATTGAAGAGATCTGCATCGATTTTGCTTATAAATTGCGCTCTATTGCTGAATTGGAAAAGATTCTTGCGTGTAATGAAGCCTTGGCCATTTTCTAGAATGGTTCCTTGATCACCAAAATATCCTTCAGCATTCAAATGCGATTCTTTTGCTGTCCTTGGGAAGGACAGTTCATGGGAGAGATAAGTTTTGTAAGCCATAAGAGAGTTGGAGTTGAAAATTTCGCGTCTAAATTTATTACAGTAAATTGAGATTTTTTTTTGATACTTACCCATTGATCGCTATTCGCATATTATTGATGAAGGTTTGCCCGATTAGCTGAATCGGAGCAACATGATCATTAGCCGTAAGATTCATGAGCCTTCCATCTGCTCCCTCCTTCCGAATTTTCATCTCTGCGAACAAATAACATTTTGATAGATCAATATAGTTTTGGGAGGAAAATATTTTGAAGTGATATGGTGTATCCGTTAGCGGATTGCTGGGAAGAATTTCAAAGACTTTGGCCTAAAATTATGAAGTAATTTAAGGTTGGTTTTCATTGAAAACTTACCGAAGAAACCGTAACATTTGTAGGGGGAATGCTGAAAAAGTCGACAGCACTGGTCACCGAATCCACACTCTGTCCGTCGATTTTATGGAAAGCCATTTTGAAGAATGGTTTAGTAAAGTCCGAATGTGTCTGATTTAATTCGCTTTTTTGGTTTCGTAATGGTTCTTCCAATGAGTGTTTGATGAGAAAGGAATGGAGGTTGTCGCTTTCTTTTTATACGGCGCCCTGTTCCGAATTGCTTTGGCAAACCACCTAGAATTATGAAGTAATTCAAGGTTATTTTTCTCGAATGAAAAAATACCTTTATCTAGCACCGTATCTATGCCTCGCCTTCCTTCTTGAAGGAAAGTTTCCTTCAGCGGTGCTCCTTCAGTCACAACTTTGTCTAAAACTCGCTGTCCGGTATTGAGTGCCTCTTGGCCTAGGATTATGAAGTAATCCAAGGTTAGTTTTCTCGAATGAAAAACTTACCAACTGCTGTCCCAACTTTTCGAAGAAGTGGTAAGAAAAAGCGATATATTCCACGGAAGATATCGCCTACGCCTCCCGAGCCTGTTTGTAGACCCTTAATTTATGCAGTAAATTAAGGTAAGTTTTCATTGGGAAAATACCTCGATTTATTCCTTTGGAGTAAATCAAGGTTAGCTTTTCATTGAAATGAAAACTTACCCAGCCGCGTTGATAGGGTGGGGCTCCTCGAAAGATTGCGTATGTAAGAGGATCGGCTCCTGTTTGATCTTCACCAATTAAATTAGATGCTCCTGCACCAGTTTGAGTAAGGAATAGGTCTTGATAACCGGTTAATGCTGGATCGAAAATGACATGCACCATTTATCGAATAAATGAAAAGAATGAATTATGAATGAATGAATGTACAAGGTGAAATCAAAAGTTTATCGTTTTCTTAAATATCAATACAGCCATCACTGTTCCATATGAGAAGGGGACTAGACGTCCTAAAATTATGAAGTAATTTAAGGTTATTTTTCTCGAATGAAAAAGTACCTAGATTTACGAAGTAAATCAAGGTTAGCTTTTTTATTGAATATAATAAAAACTTACCATTGTCCATCGTTCTCAATTCAATTTCAATTTCCGATACTTCCTTTGGCATCACGCGAGCAAAGATTGGTGTATCATAAATCTTCTCCGTGTATTCCCTTAATTTATGTAGTAAATCAAGGTTAGCTTTTTATTGAAAATAAAAACTTACCCTGGAATGGCTCCTGTAATGGAGACAACACGCAATAGTGAGCTGAGCGTGTTCCCAATGATGCTTGGTTCGATCAGACCCTTGAAAAATTTAAATGATCAAAAATTCTCTTAAGAAAATTTTTACCTTGCTGTATACGGCAAAAGATGAAAATCCTCCTCGTAAGTCACATCCATATTTTGCAATTTCATTGTTTACCACATATTGTGGATTTTCAAATCCAAGAACATAGCCGAGCTGAGGCGATAGCGAAACAAATTCAATGCGCGAATCTGTGAACACAGCTTTGAATCGGTCAAAATCCTTGTGGTATTGAAATTCAACGGATCCAATAAGATGTTGCAACTGTTCCAAGCTAAGGTTTTCTTCAGCTTCCTCCCCAAACAAAAGCGAAAGAAGCTGTTCGCCTCTATTTTTCTCGCCCTTCTCTGGAACACGGCCAAAAAGTGAATCAAGGAGGTCATTATTTTTAGATTCCGTCTTTTTCTTTTCCGCTTCCCTCTTCTTTTTATCTTCCTCCTCACGCCGTTTTGTTTCTTGTTTCTTTTTCTCTTCCTCCTCTCGTTTCTTTAACTCTTGTACTCGTTTCTTTTTCTCTTCCTCCAACTGTTTCCTAGCTTGCTCCTCTCGCCTCTTTTTCTCTTCATCCTCTCGTTTCTTTGCCTCTTGCTCTCGTTTCTTTTTCTCTTCCTCCTCTCGCTTCTTTGCTTCTTGCTCTCGTTTCTTTTTCTCTTCCTCCAACTGTTTCCTAGCTTGCTCCTCTCGGCTTTTTTTCTCTTCCGCCTCCCGTTTCTTTGTCTCTTCTTCCAATTGTTTCTTGGCTTGCTCTTCTCGTCTCTTTTTCTCTTCCTCCTCTCGTTTCATTTTCTCTTCCTCCTCGTGCTTCTTTGCTTCCTGTTCCCTTAATTTTGTTAATTTTGCCTTCTTTATTTCCTCATCTTCTGGTAGTTTTGGTGGTGATGATAAAGTTTCATCAATTTTTGGTGGAGATTTTAGATCTTCTTCATCGATTCTTGGCGGAGATTTTAAATCTTCTACAGCCGATCTTTTTCTTCGGGCACCCTCAATTCGAGGAGGGCTTACGTATTGATAGTCGCTCTTCCCAATAGATTCAATACTTTCACTCTGATGTTTCAAAGTAGCAGCGAGAAATTCGCGTAAACTCTCAATCTTCGTGTGGGAGGCCTTTGGCACAGGAATGCGCAAAACTCGTTGTCTCCCATTGCTATCCG
>LDKF01004721.1:0-10167 GCA_001026735.1 Rotylenchulus reniformis | reverse complement strand
AGATTTGATACTCATAGAATTATTGGTTATTTAATAATGGAAGAATATATATTTTAAATTAAAAATAAAACAATTTTATTAGGTTATTATTTTTTGTATTTCAGAAAATACTTTGAAAACTACATAACTTGTATGAATAGATAGCCCTGAATTTCTTCAAAATAGCAAAGAGACCTTCTGAATTGGTCAAGCAGTAAAAAATTATGGCCTAGCCAAAGATCGTGCGACTAGTTGGTCAATTCGGATGATTTTTGTTGCAATTTTTTTTTGATATTCTGAAGAGCTATCTATTCATGAAAGATTTGAAAATATGCCTTTTCTAAAAAATAAGACCAGTTTAATGTGAAGGGAATTTTTCCGGCGAAGGGAATTTTCCCATTTCCCAGGGAATTTTCCCATTCCCTTCGCCTCAATTGTCCCCCATTTTGCCTACAAAATAATTGTGGACCTGTGGGGAAAGTGTCAGCCGAGGACAGTTCAGTATGACAGGCTGGTAGAACAATTCATCAATGGGCATGTCGGATGAATCGGTGTTTCCATTGGCAACAAATATTGAGAAAGGTCGTAGGGACCGGAACAATTCCAGATGGGCCGGAAAGTCGCCCGGAACCATCGGATTTTTGTTGTTAATCCACAACTGAAGTTCGCAGTCCTTGAACAACTCTGCCGAGTGGCGCAAAACGCACATTTGGATATTGCCCATACGCTGGAAAAAGTGCAAGCGATTTAACAAAAAGTGATAAATTATTCTTTAAGCTCCTAATGGTCTAAAATGAGCTAATATTCACGAAAATATTTTTTACAAATTTCAAAATTTCCGAAGAAAAATTGTCAAAAGTTGCCGGGTAATTTGCATTGTTCGAACCATTTAAAACCAGGCCATTTTTACTCATAAAAAAAAAATCGAATAATATTTTAAACATATAATTCCGAGGCTTACTTGTTAGTAATAATTATTAAATGAGTATACATATGCCCATTATAATATCCATTATGAGAATAGTTATGGCCAAAATACTGTGCAGCTATTCAGTGTTTCATCACTTTTCCTATGCTAGCGTGTTTGGCTTTTATAACTTAATTTTTCTGTCTATTCTTAAGAGATTTTTCAAATTGTCACGAGAAATTTTCACATCCAAATCGAGCATTAAAAATTAAATTAAAGTTATTTTTAATTAAAAAAAGTTGCATAAAATTTCTTAAAAAAATCTGGCCCCAAACTTTGAAAGTTTCCATTTTTTGAGAAAACCTTTGCGTTTTCGCCATGATTAGACAGGTTGTCCAGGACAAAATCAATGCTTAATATTGCGCACATTCGGAAGTGTTTGGCCAGACTCG
The DNA here is from genome assembly GCA_001026735.1 of Rotylenchulus reniformis. Taxonomy (NCBI): domain Eukaryota; kingdom Metazoa; phylum Nematoda; class Chromadorea; order Rhabditida; family Hoplolaimidae; genus Rotylenchulus; species Rotylenchulus reniformis. The sequence continues at coordinate 8,829 of LDKF01004721.1, read as the reverse complement.
CGGTGCTCCCGGCCAGCTCCTCGCATTGTTTGTTCGCTTCCGGTGAGTCGACTTCCAACGCGTCCAAAAAGTGCAGAGCGAGATGGATATAATGGACATTGTCAACTCTCCGATCAGCAATGGCATGGAAGCGACTGCAAGTGGGCTGCACGTAGCGCAACAATTCGCGTCGGGATAGGAACTTGAACACATCAACCCATGTCTCCGTCGGCAGCCAAATACTGAAAAATGGCAATGGTGCAGTTATACCTCTCTGATCAAAATTTCAAAAAATCTATTTTTAAATACCTATGTGTTTTTGAGCGTAACAATGGTTGGTGTATCGGACATGAATCTGATACTCAATTTTCATTTCTTATTCAATGAATTCAATTATCAAAAAAATTTTTCTATAAAAATTCGAAAAGTGTCCTGTGAAAAATGCCAAAATAAATTTGCTACGAATTGAAAAAAATAAGTCTTAATTCATGATTAATAAATATCTCAGAGAACCAGTAAATAAGCTTAGGTTCGGTCCGAAAATCCCCTTGGGCACAATCTTTATGACGAAAAACATTTTATTTGAGTGAACCAAAAATGCTTTGCCAGACATTGGCTAATCAATGCAACCATTTGTAAACGCTGGTAAAACGATGAATTGCATCTCATTAGCCCTAAATTTTAGATGGCCTTAAAAAATTAAACGCTCTTATAAAGGTCAAGCGCCCTTAAAAAAATTTTAAATCCTCTTAAAAATTCTAAAGCCCATAAAATATCTTATTACATAACAACCCCATTAAAAACCCTTTAAAAAGTTTAAAAAAAATTCCTTAGATCATTAATGTTTATAATTGAAAATATTTTTAATAAAAAAGAGAGAAAAACAACTACACTACAAAATGAACTAATGAAAAACTAGTAGAAAAATGAAAAACTAGAGTTGTTCAAGGACTGCGAACTTCAGTTGTGGATTAACAACAAAAATCCGATGGTTCCGGGCGACTTTCCGGCCCATCTGGAATTGTTCCGGTCCCTACGACCTTTCTCAATATTTGTTGCCAATGGAAACACCGATTCATCCGACATGCCCATTGATGAATTGTTCTACCAGCCTGTCATACTGAACTGTCCTCGGCTGACACTTTCCCCACAGGTCCACAATTATTTTGTAGGCAAAATGGGGGACAATTGAGGCGAAGGGAATGGGAAAATTCCCTGGGAAATGGGAAAATTCCCTTCGCCGGAAAAATTCCCTTCACATTAAACTGGTCTTATTTTTTAGAAAAGGCATATTTTCAAATCTTTCATGAATAGATAGCTCTTCAGAATATCAAAAAAAAATTGCAACAAAGATCATCCGAATTGACCAACTAGTCGCACGATCTTTGGCTAGGCCATAATTTTTTACTGCTTGACCAATTCAGAAGGTCTCTTTGCTATTTTGAAGAAATTCAGGGCTATCTATTCATACAAGTTATGTAGTTTTCAAAGTATTTTCTGAAATACACATTTTTGGACCTTAAGCTTTCCATTTTAAGGTCAGAATTCCTGTACCGTGCGTCGAAACAATTTGCAATTGGCTGCACCATTTGCCACCGGATGAGGCCGAGCAACAACAGCAGCAAAGCGACNATCCCTGAACTCTCTTCATGACAATAAAAGATTTGCAATTCGCCCATTAATTTACTGTTTCCCTCTTTATATTTGTTTCAGCAATAATTAAATATTTTAGTTTCTACAACAGTCTAAATCATATTCTGATCGGCGCAACTTTCTATTCAACTTTTGCTCGAAATCACAGGTGACTTAAAACCAGAAATTTCGCAGTCAAAAATTTTCATTCGTTTATTTTTTGCTCCAATTTTTCCTAAATTTTTTTTGTTTGAACATATTTTTCATTTTCTGCCATAGGACTCTTTCCGCATCGAACATCCGCCCACCGGTGAGGTGCTTTACTTGGACGAGTTCCACCACTGTGGTCTCACATGTTACCGTCTCCGGCGCGGTAGGGGACGTTAGAGTGTGGCCGTTCGAGTGTGGAAGCTAGAAAATTGCTCATAACTCAGCTTAAACGCAACATGAAGAAACGAGTTTGGTGGTGTCAATAGATAGCCCTGAAAGTCTGCTACAAAATTGCAAAAAAAAAGTTATGGCCAAATTAAACCAAAAAATCGTGGTTTGGGCCAAAGATCTGGCCATAACTTTTTTATCACTTGGCCAATCCGGATGATGGTTTTTACAATTTTGTAGCAGACATTCAGGGCTATCTATTGACACTAAACCCGTTTCTCTAAGTTGCGCTTAAGCTGAGTTATGAACAATTTTCTAGCTTCCACACTCTAACGGCCACACTCTAACGTCCCTTTTCGCCTCCGGCGTTGTCCAATCGCGGATTCGGTCACCACTGAACAGCTCTTCCGTGATACTTTCGATTTTGACTCGGCCACTGTCCACTGTTTCCATTGTTTTATCCATTGTTTCCGCAAACCTTTTAAGGACGGGGTGGAAGTACCCACTTTGGTTTTCAATGAACCGTCTGAAAAGTTTTCTGAATTATAATTTCCGATTGAATTTGATTCCATTCATCTTTTTCGATGCATTCGTATAAAATTATTCTAAAAAATAATCTATAATATAAGACCTTCAAAAGTCTTGTCGTTTTTTAATGCTCTTTTAAATATTAGAGAAACTTTTCATAGAACCATATAAAAGATTGTTACCAAAAGAAAGCTTGCTTGATATCTCTAGATTGTTATTGTAATTTTTGAAAAATTCGAACTTCAGGTTTTCGTCTGAAATTCGCTTAATCATTTGTGTGAAAAAGTTTAAAAAATTTCTGTAAAAATATTTTCAACTGCGAGAAAAAAGAAAATTGATATGGAAATATGCAATCGAATGTGTAAGTAATACGATCCGCTTTTTCAAAAATCGATAAAAGCTCTTTTCAGGAACAAGTTCAATTTCCTCTCCCAATTCTCCATCGTTTTTGGTGTTGGCTGTCGTCGACGAGCGAATCGAAAAGTGCGAAAGTCCTTATAACAGGTATAAGCCGATCAAAACGATGCTAGGACTTTAAAAATGTCAAAGAGGCGTTAAAATTAAAAAGTGCAAAATACAAAATTTTGGTCGAAAACTTTTTTAAAGACTTGTTAGACAAAAAGTATAAGACGCAAAGTTGTGCAGAATTTTCTGCTGATTCGAATGGTATTTTCATTTTTCCGAAATTCGGCCAAAAAGTTCGAAATTTCCCCGAAATACCGAAAAATAGGTTTTTAGGAGATATTTAGAACTTTTTGTTCGAATTTCGAAAAATTAAAAGTATCAGAAGATAGAGCACAAAATTCTGCAAAAAGGCTTTTAATATACAATTATAATATAACATTGTTAAAATAATGGTGTAAATCATTATTGATTTCTATATTCTTCTTCTGTTGGAATAAAAAATAGACATAAAAAGGCACCGATCAATTTTTTATGCCAAATTTTGGAATTGTCTAACCACGTGGATGAACTTAAATTTCTTCAGTATGTGATTTGCTAAAAAAATCCTGGAATGAACTTTAAAAAACGATTTGCTTAAAAAAGATGGGCTCACCCTATCTGATCGGGTTTTTTAAAATTTTCAGAAAAACTTTTGATTCCAATGCAATCTGATTCTTAGAGAATCCAATAAGCTACTTTGGTTTTCTTTTGCTAAAAAATCTTAAGGATTCTTTTAGATTTTCGCGAAAATTTAAGGATGAAATTTTTTACGCTCTGAGAACAGAACAGGAACAGAACAGATTGCAAATCTGTGGAACAGGAACAGGAACAGAACAGGAACAGAACAGATTAAGCAGGAACAGACCATTTTCCTCGCAACTCCTTTTTAAAAAATTTCACAGACTGCAAATTTTTTCTAACTTTTTCATAGAAGTCGAAAATTTTTAAATATTTTTTCCAAATCTAAATTTTCAAAAACTTTAAACATTTATATATGTCTCAGTTGGAGATCGGACCCGGATCCGGGCCCGGACTTTTCCAGGGTCCGGAAAAAGGGGGAAGGATTCTCAGGGAGGGTGGAAAATCGGGAGGAAAGGGAGGAAAATCGAAAAAATTGACCAATTTTCTCACCAAAAAGGAACAGAACAGATTTTCTGTTCCGACTTTCAAGAACAGAACAGGAACAGAACAGAATGAAAAATCCTGGAACAGAAAAAAGCTGGTCATCACTCATCAATGAAAATATAAAATATGAAAATAAAAACATAAAATATGAAAATAAAAAATTAAAAAAATGCCGTAGATTTCTACCGTAGGCTTTATTATTTCAAAAAACAAACCAATAATTTTTTTATTATTTTTATTCGTGTTGTAAATGAATTGCTTTTGGCCTATGTGTTGGGATTTTTTTATACTATACTTATTTGTTTTAATTTTGTTTAGTATTTTAATTTTTGGTTAAAGTTTTTGGTGATTTTCTGGTGATTGGGTGATTTCTGTCATTGGAGATATTTTGTATATAGGTGCTGCTCATTTTAGAGTTCTGATGGATTTTGAGGAAACGACCATTTTGATGGTTTTTGAGGAAACGACCCAGCACCATCAGAACCTTTGTAGGTTCTATAATTTCCTTTCAGTAGGAGACGTTTCACCGTGGCTGTTTTGGTGTGAGACCAGAAAATTTCATATAATTCAGCTTACTTGTTAGCGCAACCTAGAAAAATGAATTTGGTATAAAAAGATATGTCTGAATGTCTGTTATAAAATTACAAAAGAGTCCATCCGAATGGCTAAGAAAAACAGTAATTAGTATATCATTAGAAAAAAGCAAACTAATCAAATCAAACAATTGATCAAGGTGGAACAAAATCAAGGTTTGATTATTTTTTTATCCAACAAAACCTGAAAACATCAAGATTTATTTTTAACTTAAAGATTGATGGAAAAATCCTTGAAAAATATGGATTAATCCATATCTAATTGACATAAATCAACTGAACAGTGGATTGGAAATTTTCAGTCTATATTAGCATTTTGCTTAGCCCTATTATGATTTTTTTTGTTTTTTGGATCCAAAAACTCTCAAAAATCATGTGAAATTTATTTTATTGAATCAAGTACACCCAAATCATGATAAGATTTATTTTTTGATATTCCAAATCCACTAAATATTAGGTTAGAATTTATTTTTTTAATCATACACTCCTTTCAAAAACATATTAAGATTTATTTTTCTATGTAGATCCTTAACCACCAAAATTATCTTTGGATTTATTTTTGGGTGTATGAATCACCAAAAAAATAACCAAAAATAACTTATCAATTATTTGTCCCTATTTTCATCTAAAATATGAACCACCAAAAAAATAATTTGGCCTTTTTAGTTTTTCGAATTTCCTTGAAAATTTCAAAATCTTTCGAAAGATCACATAAATTATTTCTTTTTGAAAAAAATGGAAAAGCTATATTTTTCGATGGAAATTCGAAAAAATAAGACGACAAAAAAACAGGATTAATTTTCTATATTATATGTTTTTATAAGTTAACCCTATCATGGTTTCTCAAGTTTGGCTGAACATAATGGCGGTTGACCCACCGATGACCCGCCCTTAAAGCACACCGAAAAAAATAAAGTTAAAATATTTTTTCTCTAAACTTTTCTATATATGGGCATCTATTTTGGCTATTAGTATAATTCACCATGCTCTATTTTATCGCATGAATGTTCTCTCCTAAAAAGCGCAACACTTTGTGAGTTCAGAATGATATGCTGCAATTTCTTCAAGTATAATACCGTATACACTCTTGTAAGTCCCCATGGGGAAATAATTTTCAACACATTTTTAAAGTGGGGATTTACAAGAGAGTGGGGAAATACTGGAGGCTGGGGAAATAATTTTCAATGGTTTTTTGGGAATTTTGCTATAAGGTAAAATTGTCCACTGATTAATTTTTTGAATATAACTATTTTTGAAACAAAATTTTCTCTTAAGCCTTAAAGAATTGCTAATACTATTTAAATGTCACCAAGCCAAAATGTCACCAGTGCCGGAAACTTTTTTTGAACCTTGCTAGGTTGAATATAAAAGTAAATTATGCAGAATTTTATTCTATCTTTTAGAATTTTTAATTTTTTAAATTTCCGCGAAAAATTTTGGAATTTTAAAATTTTTTCAGGAATTTCGAAAAAATAAAAATACCATAATACATATAGAGCATAAAATTCCAAATTTTTTGTATTCCCATCAACTCCGCCCAGAAAGTATTCCCATCAACTCCGCCCTTCAAAAAAAAATTTTTTGACGTCAACGTCAAAAAGTGACGTTAGATGACGCATCAAAATGGACGTCAGATATGGATTCAGCATCAAAAACTACCCTAAGGAAGTAATTTTAAGATTATTTAAAATCTATTTATAAAAATTTAATTGTGGGGGGGTGGGTAAAAAGGGGACCCAAACCAAATAAGTACCCTAATTGCCTAATGAAAAATCAACACTTGATGAAAAATCATAGATTTGATGTATCGTGGACAAAATCTGAGCTCAGATTCGTAATCAGCACCTCAAAAAACCCTAGGGCGCGAATTTTCAGCCCCTGTTATGTATTTTTTCTGCGGGACCGCAATTCGACAGGATTGCCAAAATTTGTGAAATTTGCTCCAAAGGTTAAAAAAGGCATGGAAAACGGCATAAAAAGCAAAAAAGGCCTAAAAATCCCAAAAAGGATCATAAAGGAAAATAAAATCAATGTTAGAATGTTTAACTAAAGTTGAAAGTATGTTTTAAATAGAAAAGGCATTTGCCTTAAATTGGATGTCCTAGTTTTGGAGCACAAGTCTTATTCAAATTGTTGAAAATTGATTTTAAATTTTTGGAATTTTCACGATTTTTTTAAAACTCTAGTATTTCCCCTAGGGAATTACAAGAGGCTGGGGAATTAATTTTCAATCTTTATTTTAGGTGGGGATTTACAAGAGAGTGGGGGAATACTGGAGGCTGGGGAAATACAAGAGTATATACGGTATGTTGCTATTTCTTTAATCGATAAATATATGAAAATAATGGGTAAAATATTGGGTATGGTCATTTAATTTTTCGAGAAGAACCATGAACTACTATAATACTTTCCGAAATTACTGTCAATCCCTAATTTTTGTATTTTAATTACTTTTTCGTTTTAGGTTCGTTTTCTTCACCAAGTTCATCTAGTAAATTGAGTTCTGATTCCATTTTTCCATAATTAAATGAATTTAAAAAAAGTAATTTTAAGAAATAAACAATAATTCATAAATTCTTAAAGTAAATATAATAAAATACATCATTATGTTATTGAAAATATTTGAAATATAATATCTAATATTCCAATTATTTTCTGGAGGAGCCTTTTTGTCAAGTACAAAAAAGTTTTGGTTTCCAAAACCTAAAACCCAAAACTAAAATCCAAAATTCTTCGTGACTTTATTCAACACCAAAAGTTTTGAGCGATTTTAATTTTACTATTTAATAACTTTGGCCTCGCAGATATCTTGTTTCTTATTATGATATAGTAAAATGAATAATCATTTTTGATAAACAACAATTTTTTATGAGTTACTTAAAAAGAATATAAAGAGGGATAGATTGCATATGCTAGGCATTTTTTTAAGGATTTCATAATGAATAATCAAATATTTCAAAGAAGTCTCGATACAAAAAATGAGACATTTTAGCCTAGAAAATCATTGTATTTTTAAACTCATACAAAATTCATTGATATAAATTTTATTAATGCAAAAGAAATAAGTTATAAAAAATACAGAGGATGTTGGAAGTTCAATCCTAAAAAATATTTATTTAACGAACAGAAATAAACAAGAAATAGTATAAAGATATTTTATATTTAGGGTTGTACATACTTTATAGAACTGAAAAGTGCCAAATTATGCCGAAAATATGCGCAATATTTTGAGCAAAAAGAGATAAAAAATTATTATTCATTTGAGCTTTCCAGAAATTATTTTGCCTATATAAAGCAAAAAAATTGTAAGAGAAAAAACTTATTATGCCATAAGATAACTATCTTTTACCTGTAAAATAATCAATGGAATATATAAAACTTTAACTTGTAAGTTAGAAAAAAATTTAATTGTGCTTACAGAAAGTTGGAATCCTTCCACAAAGTTAAGTGAATTGCAATATTTTTAAGTTTTTAAGGTTTCAATATTTGGTTGTTTTCACAGAATAATGCAAATTTCTGTCTCTTTAATAGCATTTCATATTTTTTTACTTGTCTGATTTTTGCAGTGAATTGACCAAGTATCTGCTATATTGTGACAAAATTTTGGAGACCATAGAAACACGTGGTATTCAAGGATTGGATCGACCATCGAACTATTTGGACCTTCCTAGAGAACTGAAGACAATAATGAAAGAGAACAAAGAACAACAAATAATTGATAAAATGAAATTTTCTTCATTATTTGGCATCTATTGCCTTGTTGTTGTTTCTGGTATTTTTTAAATTTTTATTAATTTTAATAAAATAAATATGTAATATTGTTCCGAAAATGATATAATTTTATATGTTTACTAATTTATCTTCTTAACCATATGAAAATTTAAATATAGAGTGGAGAAATTAACCGTAAATACACAAATATATTGAAATATGATTTATATCTTTTAACTAGAGACCGTACAAGGGGATCGATCAATAGTTTTCGATAAAAATCTCGATAAATCTTGAAAAAATTATCGAGATTTTTCGAGATTTTTTATTTCAATCAATAAAAATTATTAATAAGATTTATTTATTTCAACCAATAAAAATTGTTAATAAATTTATATTTCAATAACAAATAAATAATTAATCGGATTCTATATCAAAT
>LDKF01004720.1:1516-12283 GCA_001026735.1 Rotylenchulus reniformis | reverse complement strand
ATTCTCTATAAAATCTAGCCAAAGAATATCAAAAATATCATTATTCAAATAGGAAAAAATAGCCTCCAAAATATCAACCCTACTTGGCATCTCGTGGCGGACGGTCAATCGGACCATCAAAAAATTTTAGTAAAATATTTTCAAAAGAAAAAAATTAAATTAAATGCATAGGGAGTATGGCACATTAGAGTACTTCAAAAATGAACGAAAGATCTAGGTCGTCCAGGACCAAGCAAAACCGGTACAGGCTCAGGAAGTGAGTGGACCGCAAACCTCGGGTTTCCATGAGAAGATTCGAATACAAGACCGGGATTAAAAGGAAATCAATCTGACTAATGGCCAAAAATGAGCTATATATCGGGCTCTATAAATTCTAAAAAATTCAGCTTCGCTTGCGAATCAAATAAGGAATTTCAGCCCCAAAGATATCGATTGCTCCTCCAGCGGCACGCAGGTACCCCCCATCCTTCTCCCAGACGAAAATTTTTCACAATCGAAGCTATCCATAATCATCAAAAGGATATATTAGGGACAGAAAAAGCTGCTCTTTCTGATCGTATAGTCAGTCAATTCAAAAAGGTCCTATAAATTATGGTTTGGGCCGGAATTTCACAATGGGCAGAAAAACGCTGATTTTTGGCTGCCTAGGGGTCCAAATCAACAAAATTTCTAATATAAGGGAAAATCTCTGGGGCATTTTGAAATCTCGTTCTATGGACTACTTTTTGGCCAAAAGAGAGAATTTTCCAACAGGACTTTGTACCAGCCAATAAAGCTCACAAAATTCAGACCTGGTGCCGAACCCGTTTGCCCGGATTCATATCATCCAGATAATGGCCCCCTATTCTCCTGATCTGAACTCGATTAATTATTCCATCTGGACTATTTTGGAGGCCAGGGCCTGTGCTACTCCTCATAAAAATTTGGAGTCGCTAATGCAGGCTCTTCTCCGGGAACGGGACAAAATTCCGGTCCAAGAGCTGCGTGCCATCGTCGAAAATTTTTCCGCGCGACTTCGACTCTGTATCCGCGCTAAGGATAGGCATTTTGAAACTTAATGATTGTGTTTGTACCCCATTTTGTTGCGCATCATATGCATATTTTGGATTGTAATTTGACCGGTTAATAAAAAAGTTATTTAGAATTTACCATGTAACAGGACTTTTGTGTCACCCTGTATAAACGTTAAAATAAAAGCGAAAAAATGATCGTGTTTTCAAAAAATAGAGTCAAAAAATAGTTACAAAATGAGCTTAGCTCATCCGAAATTGTCCATGTGAAAAAAGTCATGGCCAAAAATGGTTTTGGTCTGTATTTTGTCCATTGTTCCATAATGGACCAATTCGAATGGACTTTGGCTCATTTGGGCTGATTTTAAGCTCTATTTTCATTGCCGAACTGGTTTCTCTAGTTCCGTACAGGCATTATTAATAGGGCGCAATTCGGGCGGTACACCCCGTTGTGTGGCGGGCCGGCGTGTGGCGGCCATTGTGTGGCAGCCGTTGTGTGGCGGGCAGTGTTGTCCTGATCCACCAAATTATGATCTGATCCATGATCTGATCTGATCTGATCCGTGATCTGATCTGATCCAAGGGTTTGGATCAGATCAGGATCAGATCATTTTTGAAATCCCAGGATCAGATCAGATCATGTCCGGATCACTTTTTTTCATGTGATCCAAAAATGATCCAATTTTTTCAAAATGTGCGCCAAAAATAGGAATTTTTTCTGAAATTTTCGTCAAAAAATAGGAATTTTTCCCAAAATTTTCAAAATTTTCGTCAAAAATTGGAATTTTTCCAAAAATTTCTAAAAAATTTTCCTAAAATTTTTAATTTTTTCTTTGAAATTTTTTGGGGATTTGTTACAAGAATATTTTTTATAAAAAATATAAATTTTTGGAAAATCCCTGCCAACAAATATTCTAAAAGTAAGTGAGTTTTTCTGACATCGATTCTTATTATTATGTAAGTGTTTTTTCTGGCATATGTTTTTATTTTGTCTTGATTTTTGAATTTTTTTAAATAGAAATTTCATTAAAAATGACCAATTTTCTTAAGCAAAAATGAGTAAATTTTTAAAATATTTCTCCGGCGGCCATTATCGGGACCGCCGGCACTCTATACAATGAATTTTTTCAAAAAAAAAATCTTAAAAAAATGACCAAATCTCTTAAGAAAAAAGAACAAAATGTTCAAAATTTTCTGAAAAACAATGTTTGATATAAAGACGTTTATTTTAAAAAAATGAAAATTTTTCACAGGTATTGGAGCTTTAAAAATGTTTCACGACCTTTGGTATTTTAAATTTTTTTTAAATAATTCGTGTTTTTAATGGCCTAGATTTTTCAAAATTCCAAAACTTTCAAAGTTTGAATTTTCAAGATTTCAAGGTCTAAATTTTTAAAATTTCAGACCTCAAATTTTTTTTCAAAAATTTCATGTGTAACAGATTTAGACTAGGTGAAATTATGAATAATGTTTTTCCAAAAATTTCATGTTTGAAGGGAATTTATATTTGAAATTATTTCATTTTTCAAGTAGATTTTTCAATTTGGATGATTTTTTGATGATCCACGATGATCTGATCTGATCTGATCCAGATCATGATCCAGCGTGATCTGATCCTGATCCCGGGGGTCGGATCAGATCAGATCATATCGTTTTTTGATGATCCAGCCCCCTGGATCAGGATCAGATCATTTCTTAAAAAGGTGGATCAGGGACAACACTGGTGGCGGGCCGGTGTGGCGAGGCCATTGTGTGGCGGGCCGTTGTGTGGCGAAGGTTGGGGAGGGGGGACGTCAATCAAAAAGAGAAAGGGAGGAGGGAAATCAAAATTAAATCATCAAAAATCGCCAATCGAACAAAAATTCTCAAGCATGAATATTTTGACCAAAAATCCGATCATTTAAATTTTTTAATTTGTAAAATTTATGCAAAAGCAAATATACAAACATAAATAAGAAATTTGAAAATCAGCTTCCTGATATCTACGTCTCTTGCGTTGGGGATTATGGCCGGCAACAAAATTTTCATATTCTGAATCGCTCACCTTCACAATTTTCTTTACCATTGTAAATCGTCCTTTTGATCTTGCCACTGTTGTATAATATTTACGAGGAATTTCACACAATTATCAGATGTTGTAAATTCATTGTTTTTCAAATTTCTTATTTATGTTTGTATATTTGCTTTTGCATAAATTTTACAAATTAAAAAATTTAAATGATCGGATTTTTGGTCAAAATATTCATGCTTGAGAATTTTTGTTCGATTGGCGATTTTTGATGATTTAATTTCGATTTCCCTCCTCCCTTTCTTTTTTTGATTGACGTCCCCCTTCCCAACCTTCGCCACACAACGGCCCGCCACACAACGGCCGGCATACAATGGCCGCCACACAACGGCCTGTTCCGCAATTCGGGTAATCATCCGCTAGTGGGTATAGGACATTTGCGGCTCTTGCTAAATCTTGGTTCAATCAAATAAAGAAATGAGTTTGTCATTGAAAATAGAGCTAAAAAATACCAACGAAAAGAGCCTAAGCCTGCCTGTTTGAATATGTAGGACCAGTGTGAAAATTTATGGCCAAAATAATGATTTTGGCCAAGTTCACAGTAATTTGGCCAAAACTTTTTTAATGTTGGGCATTGAACTGTACCAATTTTAAAAGGCTTAGGCTCATTTGTAGCTATTTTTGCTGAATTTTTTGGCATCCTATTCATTTTTTTAAGTTTCGTTTGAGTCGAGTTATAATGAATGGAACACCAGCTGCTCAAATATCACCGCATCCGCCGTTGGTGTACACCTAATTTTTTTAATAATTCGCCAGAAACACACCCACCATTTCCTTCTCCCGATATTCTTCCACCAATGTGCGCGAATATTCTTTGTCGCGGATCATTCCCTCGAGTTTGGATGTAAACTGGCAACCGCATTCGGCCTTCATTTTAGAAATCATATATTTGTCATAATGATCGACAAAGAAATCAGCATCATCCGAAAGATTCTTCTGCTGTAAGAAACGTTTTGCAAGGTGTTGCCTGTAGCACTTCTCGAAAACATCTTTTTCTTGCAAAAATGGAAATAGTTCAATAGCTTTCTCCAATACCCTTTCAACTTCTCCCTCATCCAGCTTAAATTTAAAGCCAATTATTGAATCAAAACCTAAAATATGTACATACATCTGCTTGAAGGCCTTTTTTCAGCTTGTCATCAATGTAGAGGAACAGGAACTCAGCCGCCATTTGGCTAATGTTTAGAAACTGTTCAAAGTTAGAATGAAAGCAATGTTTTAAATTCCTGTCATTATTGAACACATCGGACAAAAGTCGGTCGAATTCTTTCTTCAACTCGATCAGATTCTAAATAATTTTTGTGGATTTGAGCAATTGTGGCTAATAAAAAAAAAACATCAAAAAGGCTTTTGGACACAATCTCATAAGAAGCCAGATGAATTATATAAAGGATTTAACATTAAATTTTTAAAAAAACAATGCATAAAATCTTTTTAGAGCTTTCCGACAGCTCATTTTAACTAAAAAATATATAATTTAAATTTTTTTAAATTGAAACAAAAAGAAATATATAAATATTGTTGAGGTATGTAATTTTATTTGAATGGAAAAAACACTGTAAAAACATAATTTTACTATAAACTGACGACTTCCATGCATGAACTTTCTTTATGACCTTTTAGAAATTTACATTAATTTTGGTTTTGATTGGAATTAGGTGTGTAACGTGACTTTTGGGGACCATTCGTTATAATTCGGTTCATACTGAACATGGAGAAACCATTTTATAATCAAACAATAAGGAAAAAATAACTACTAAATGAGCCTTAGCCCGTTTTTATTGGCCCATAACAAAAAAGTTATGGCGAAAATATCACAATTTTTCAAATTTTGGCAATATTGGTGGTATTTTGGCCATAACTTTTTTTATAATGGACCAATTAAAACAGGCTTACATTAGGCTCATTTTGTAGCTTTTTTTGTTCTATTTTTAGGACAAGGTTAATTCCTCCAGTTTCTTTTTCATTAGATAAAAGATGCGGAAATTTTAAATTGGCCAAATGGCCCGATCAAAATTTTAATTTTTTTCAACCTTCTAGGTCAATATAGATATATTCTATCTTATATTTTTTTTTAAATATTTGATTCTCGAAAAATTTCAAAATTTTTATATTACACTTCAAAAATTAAAAAGGTCGAGAATAGAATATCAAATTCTGCTTATACTAAAGCGTCCTAGCATGTTTCCTAAAAATAAGATATGATCAGACCATTGATGGTTTTTAACGTCTTATCAACAGACTATACCTGAATGTAATTGATTGGATTCGATATATTTGCATCATTTTCATCGGCGGCTTCTCCTTCACTGACGATTGTCCGCAAGTATCTGCTCAATGCATTTGCCATGGTTTTGCTCCCGTTGGGTACCCGTTTTAAAAGTTCATGAAGATCATACAAATCTGAAAAACAAGATATTTAAATTGATCAATATAGATGTATATGTTTACCATCGAATCTGTCATTGGATAGCATGTGCACCAATCCAGAATTGTCCATTTCCATGATGGTGGCCATGTTCCTTGTGATGAGCTCTTCATTCACACCTTAAAAATTGGAATTATTCTTTTCAAGACATTCTTTTGTCTACCGCAATGATCTTCTGCTCCGTTATTCCGTCCAAATTGCGCTCCTTGGATCGTTGTGCTTCTTCTTTCAAAAATTCTTTAACCTTACAAACGTAAACACAAGCATTGTTTTCTGCCAAAAACTTCTGGCCAGTTCGCCGGTAGAACTCGCTAGCCTCACGCAGAAAGCGAGTTTCAAATTGTTGTTCGTAGTAATCTCGGTTGCCCCCACCGAGATCAATCAGCATCCGGCACACGTTCTTCCAATCAGTCCTAGTGTAATAGATCAAAAATTATGATCGGAATCAAGGCCGACGCATCAGGGGGCTGCGAGGCTGATAGTGAGGGGATAGCCTTTCGCTCAGAAAGGATAAGTCAAAAAATTCAAAGAGATCATCACTTGTTAGATATTAAATTTATCAAGCGATATTTATGGGACCGCCAGCATCCTTGATATAATATAATTGGCGCCCGGACAATTCGACAATGAAGGAAAATTGCAGGAAAAACTTTATTTTAGCCTTCATTCGACTACATAAAAGTATAAAAGCCAAAGTTGTACAGAACTTTGTTTTTTATCTTTTATTTTTTAGTCTGAAATATGGTTTTTAAAAAAAAATCAATTTTTTTCAAGGAATTCGAAAAGCTAAAAAAATCGAAAATAGAGCTCGGAGAAAGTTCAGCACAACTTCGCCTTTTATACTTTTGATCTAACGAGCTCGAAAATAAAGTTTTCCCTACAATTTTCCTTCATTATCGAATTGTCCGGACGCGGTATAATTTCCTGTTTTAATCAGGGGTGCCAGATGTTCTTATTAGTAAGATTTGTTCTTATTTTCGACCTCTGTCCTTATTTTGTCATTATATTTGTATTTTTGGAAGAATTTATTCAAAAATGACCGATTTTGTTAAGGAAAAAAGCCTAAATTTTCAAAATTTTCTCCGGCGGCCCCTGTCAGGACCGCCGGCACCATACAAAAGTTTTTTCCTAGGAAAAGGATTCAAAATTCATAAAAAAATTATAATAAACTTATTCCAATCCTATTGCTCAAATGGATTAAGAAGAATGAAAAAAAGATGTTTGATATAACATCATATGAATAAATCGATTTTTTTCTATTTTCGAAGCCAAATACAAAATGTTCTTATTTTGACCAAAAATCTTATTTTTTTGAGCCTGATGCTCTTATTTTGAAAATTTTCAGATGGTTTTAATAAAAAATGAATAAATTAATAAAAAGTACGATATAGCATAAGCATAATATTTCTGGTCATCAGCTACCTTCCTGGCGCCGAGCCGACCTTGATCGGGCTCATCATAGCTCGTGTAAAGGGTTTGGATCATCATAAGTCTTGTCTCGATCCACATTCTGTTATATTATCTCTCCCACCTATAAAATAACCCAAGTTTCTTTGGAGAGCGGCCAATATGGAAGTTTCCAGTAGAGTTTTGGGAAATTTCTTAGCTAATAAGTAGGGTTCGGAATCATATGGAAATCCATATTTTTTCTGCGCACTCATAATGGCCTGAAAATCACGTAAAACACATTTTTAGCTTTATTAGAACCTTCTAGACATCATTTTATAATCCATATTTTCCATATTTTTCCATATTTCGGACTTTTTGTCCATATTCCATATTTTCCATATTTTCGTCCATATTTCGCCATTTTTCAAGAAAATTCTTAAACAAAAATGCAATAAAATCCGAAAATTTATGATTTTTTGGAAAAAAAAATTTGGAAAAATTTTTACAAAAAAAATTCTCGAAAAAAATTTCAGTTAATTTTCAGAAAAGGAATATGAAATTAAACTATTTTTTCCTCCGTAAATTCATTTTTAAAATATTATAAATGATTTTTAGAAGAAAAATTTTCATTTTTTCTGCCAAAATTTCGCCAATTTTTATCCATATTTTCCATATTTTTGTCCATATAAACTGACTCGACTTTAGNCCTCATGTTTCTGTTGTGATGCGGAAGTTGTCCTCTTAATTGAGAATATAATATAGAATTATAGCAACCTCTAACTAGATGATATGTTCTATTATATAAAGCAAAAAATTGCTTTAAATCAAATATAAATTAATCTTGGCGGAAGCGCGCCAAAACGATCATTCAAATTTTGATTTTTCCCACACGCTTCCATTCACCCCCTCTCATTTTTTTCATTTTTTCATTAAATTTGTGCTCCATCGACTGAATTTTTATCTGTTTCACTTTCAAATTATTACTTTCAAATTTTTTTTTCACTTTCAAATTTTCAATTATTTAAATTACATAATATGATCATACATATCTGCTATATTACAGAATAGCAACTATTTTTCCCATTTCGTTATTGACTACTCTGACTGTGAGATTTAGTCTCTGTATCACTTTTTACTTTCTTTAATGAAAAAATATTTTTTTTATTCTAGAATTTTTTTTTAATTTTCCGACTCCTCAAAAAAATATTTTATTCCCATTATTCCTGCTTTGCGCTGCTTGATAAAATCATCAGTTCTATTTTTATTTAAAAAAAAATAGCAACATATTTACTTTAATTTCTATACATTAGAATGATGATTTTTTATAATGAATGTGTTTTCCATGGGTTTTCGCAATTGTAATGGTCATCAAAAGCAAAACAAGATTTTTCAATTTTTTTAGACAAGACGAATCTATGGATCAAAACTTAGCACATGTTCAAGAAATCCAGGAGTCATTGCGCAACTCTAGTACGGATAAGGACCCAAAAATCGCAGTAAGAAAAGCCTCTAGTTAAAATATGCTTTTAATTTGCCTTTTTGAGTAGGTCCAATTTATCGATTTAATTTTAATTTTTTAAAGAAAATATCCTCAAGAATAAACATAGAAATTTTTTTAGGGGTACAGAAGAGAGAAAAAAGAAAAAAACAGAAAAAGAATAAATTGATCATTTCCACAAGGGAATGGGTCAAAAGTTATAATTTCCCGTCAATATTTTTCGATTATCGCTGTGGGTAATTTTTAATTAATTTTTATTTTCGCTTTATAATAATAATTTACAAATTTTAGCGTGTGGAAACCGATCAGTGTTGGAATTTTGCAGAAGCTAAGAGTTCTCTCGACATTCGCGATAATGGATTGATCACTACAAAAGGCAATTTTCGATAATATTTCTTATCTCCTAAGAACCAGCTGGAACTTCTTTTTGTTGGATAGTTTTTTAAATAATTTTAAAGGATATCGTACATATAAAATGAACAAAAATATCAATTTAATCATTGCTTTTATTTATTTTTTTTGCTTTTGATCTTGTTGAATAGATAGCACTTTTGAAAATGTTTCTAACTTTGAAGAATTATTTTTTATATTTATTTGTTATAGTTTAGGTTCCGATTATGAATTGATTCGAGCTGTGGTATCTTTGCCATCCAACAGACAACGCCTAATTTCGTATTTCGAATTGCAAATCATTAAATTTCCCAAAGAGTAAGTTAAAAATTAATGCGCAATTTATTTATAACAAGGATATCAAATCAATTCTTTTATTTCTATTTTTTAAAAATATTGATAAAGTCTTAAAAATATAAATGGATTTATTCGATTATACATATGCATTATTTTGCTATTACTGAGCCTTTTTTTGATTTTCGTTTTATTATTAGGTACTTATTAATAAAGTTTATCCCCTGGAATTTTTCAAATTTTTCATGACAAATTTAATAATTTTAGATGTGAATCAAGAGTTTCCATACCCTCTGAATTCGAATCTGATGTCGGATTTATAGGACTTTTAAAAATCTACGATGATGTCAGAATTTAATTTTTTAATTTATTTTGCAATTTTCTGTACCGTCAATCTTTCATACCAAAAATAAAGACAAAATCTTAGATATGATGAGATTATACGATAAATCTGACATCAAATTCAAGTTTCCCCGGATCATTCCATAAAATAGTAAAATGGGAACCATTGATTCCATTCATATTTTGTTCCCCTCCCCAATTTTGGCGATCTGTTATTTAAAAATATTTTGTCCATTTTGAATTTTCTTTGTACTTATTCATTAGTCGTTTTCGACGCAGAAAATAAAAAATATATTATTCTCCTTTTTTCTGCGAATTTCCTACCTTTTCATTTTGGAAAGGCGAAAGCCAAAATGGCTCCCTCTCGTTTCGTCTAAAGCTCATTTCGTCTAACCAGCGAAAAAAGCTCGTTTCGTTTAAAAATTCGTAAAATACATTTCATGTAGAACCCGCAAAATGACATGTAGATACCCCAAAATGGTAACTAGAACCCAAAGATGGTATGTAGAACCCGCAAATGGCATTTGCTATTTATACGAACTTTGGCTTTTCCGCTGGTTAGACGAAACGAGCTTTAGACGAAACAAGCTTTAGACGAAACGTGGGGCAGCGGCCAAAATACCTTTGAATTCTTTTCATCGATTGATTTTTCACCCGTTTCAAATTCCCCATTCACGGAATTTCTGGGGTATCCACATCAGGAATTCTGCAGAATTCTACTAAATCGCTAATTTTTTTAGAGAAAAGGAAAAATTCTTTTCCACGGGGTGAGGGTGAGCTTAACAAATATCTTTTATTACTAGGAAATGAATTCTATACACAACCAGCGGATCATCTTAAAAAGATTAAAAAAATACGGGTCAGCTCTATAGACTCCAGCTCACTAGAAATCAGAAACTTTCCTGCACTCAAAAATTTTTTAGATATTGCCAGGACAAAACTATAAAAACAGAAATGTGTAGAATTTTAAGGCCCCAATTTTAGCCTTTTTGGTTCTTGATTTTCTTTGGAAATTCGAAAAATGCAAAAATTGAAGTATTTTGAAAATTTCAAATATTTTCAAGGAAATTCGAAAAGCCAAAAAGGCCAAAATAAGGCCTTAAAATTCTAAATCTTTTTCTATTATTATGTTTGCGGTTTCTAGCAAAATTAAAAAAGTTTTTGGGAGCAGGGAAATTCTGGGTCCTAGTGAGTTAGCCAAAAAATACATGTAAAAATATGCTAAAACATGCTTATTTCTAATTTTAGACTAAAAATAATCATATAATATTTGTCTAATAAATAACATATAAGACCATAAGCTCTTTGGATTGAATGCCATTTAAGTTTCTTTAATGGGCTATCAAAA
>LDKF01004715.1:0-16594 GCA_001026735.1 Rotylenchulus reniformis | reverse complement strand
GAGAGAGAGAAAGAGAGAGAGAACACCATTTTGAGTGGGAAAAATGGAGCGGAAAGAAGGTAAACAAAAAAATTGCGCGATTTTTGCTCCCTATCGAGAGAGTGGACAAATTGAGAGGGAAAAGAATGAGAGAAAGAGAGAGCGAAAGACAGAGAAGCAGAGAAATTGGGTCCATAAGAGAAATTTCAATAATTGAGGGAACAAAAATAAAAGATTTGTTTTAAAAACATCTGAAAAATCCCCATGGGCTAGGAAATGAGTTAGAGCTTAAGGAAATTGGTCGTAGGATTTTATAAAATTTTCCGATTCTTGGCTTCAAATTCTCATAAAATGTCATATATTAAAAGCTACTATGAACTTTACATTTATTTATCTTGCGCCTCTTGAGGGACCCGGTTATTTAGCCTTTGATACTTTTCGATGGAATTTGAGATCTTCGCTGATGACACAACATTACCTGTGGACGGTAGTGGCATGAGCGTTTTTTCTTCTGCAAAAATGTGCTTTTTGGATGGATGAATTCTTAATATAAACGAACCCCAGCGAAATTAATGAGAAAATAGGGAAAAGTTAAAGTAGAAAATTATAGATTTGGAAAATTAAAGGGAAAATCAGGACGGAATGAACAGTTCGGAATATGGGAAGAATCCCAAAAATTCGCAACATTTCGGCTCCTACACTTGCATTCCAGTTATACTTCGATTCAAAAATAATTTAGAAAAAGAGATTGGTGTCAAAATGAGCAAAATTAGCTACAAATGAGCCTAAGCCCATTCGAATAGGCCTACACACTAAAAAATTATAGCCGAAATAATTGGCCAATACGAATGTATTGCAATTTGCTTTTTTCGAAACTAACAACTTTTGATTTTTTAATTCTTATCCTATCATATATTTTAAGGACCAGAACTTTATTTTCCAAAGAAGAATTGAAACAGAACGGAGTCAACCTTTTTATATCAAATTAATATGAAGCAATCATTCGCTTAAATTTTCCAAAAGGCTTATGAAAAACTTGAAAATCAATCCTATGTCAACTAAGGGGTCCTCCCTCCAAAGGGGGGTCTATTGCAGAGGGGTTCAATTAGGAGGGGGGGGCTATATTTTTAATATTTTTCCAATCATGTGGTTTATGATTATGACAGCAATTCGTAGATAAGATAATCGAGTCTGTATACCGATTTTGTCTAATTTAAATGAGCTTATTAATTTTTCTTAAGATTTTTTTTAATTAAATATATTTAATAATTTAAAATGAAAAGGGTTATTGCTCCAGTATTTTTCTCATCAAGTTTGTATATCTCATGTTACTGCTGCTCAATTCACCCAATGTAGAGAAGAAAAGATATACTTAATGTAAGGTCATAAGAGAGAAAAAAGGAATGCTACTAATCCAAATAATAATATATATTTATTCAATTAGATAATGTTTTTTTGATTCGGATGCAAAATTGTGGGTGGCGTGGTGTAGTGGTCTATCACTCGGGACTGCAAATCACGGATGTGGGTTCGAATCCCACCGCCGTGTCAGATATATTTACTGTACTCAAGCCCGTGGGGAGCACATCCTTCATCTAACCATTAATCTAGCGGTAATGCAGAGCAAATGGTGAAAACATACTAACAGGAATTCTTGACATTGAATACCAGAACATCCCCCACTCCCTCCACTTGTCAGGGATCTTACGGTCCTTTGTGGTTGTAATTCGGACTGGCATCCCAGATATGGGGAATACGCCGAATGTGAATTCAAAAAAAATTTTATGCATAAATCAAAGATTACAATATTCTTAAATCATTTAATTAATAATAGATCTATTTACATTGATCAAGTTATCTGCTTCTTTCTTCCCTGTTCTTGTTCCCATTTCACAACTTTATCATAGCAATCTAGGGAATATTGTAGCGACTGTTCGGTTTCCTTTTGATCATATTTCTCTGGTATTTCCTCTGCTTCCACCTTCTTCTTGCACTCTGGTTCTCTGTCTTCATATGATGTTTGACCAATGGATACCAATGCTGTTGATACATCTAATTCTCCAGTTGGATACTGTGTTTGCGGAGGGGTAGATGATAGCAAATTTGAGCTATCGAAAGTGTTGGTTGTCGATCTGCGAGGAAGGGTAGGAAACATAGGGAACTCCCTTCTGTGGCGAGTGTAATGGATGTCAATGTCGGTATGCTCCATTAATGGTTTGCTATCGATCACATCCATAAATAACAAAAGAGGAATAAGCATAAATAATGAGGTTTATCTAAAAATAGATTAGTATTTTAAAAATTTTTAAGTGATCTTAAAGGAATCGGAGAATTCCGAGGACGCTTAAAAAAGAATGGGATGAGAAATTGTCAGTTCCTTTTATATGGTAAAATGTAGTGCAAAAAATAAAAGCGAAAATAAATGCAATAGAAGTGAAAGTCATTCGTTCCATATAGTGTTCCTCTGACTTTTGGACACTCGTTGAAAAAGCATGTGATGCATATTTTTATACTTTTCATAATAAAAGAAAAACTATTTAATTAAATAATAACTTACGAAAATTATTGCACGCGTACCCATTCACACGCGCCTACCTCTTTTACACACGCGCATCATCTACACTTACCATCATTTTTTGCAAAGTGTGTAAATTGATACTTTACACAAAAGTACATCTTCCATTTCTTAATTTGACACCTAGGTGTATCTTCCATTCCTTAATTATGCACTTTTTCTACCTAAAAGTGACATCTTCTAAACCTTAATTTGACACCTAGGTGTATCTTCCATTCCTTAATTTGATCAATNGCGGAGGGGTAGATGATAGCAAATTTGAGCTATCGAAAGTGTTGGTTGTCGATCTGCGAGGAAGGGTAGGAAACATAGGGAACTCCCTTCTGTGGCGAGTGTAATGGATGTCAATGTCGGTATGCTCCATTAACGGTTTGCTATCGATCACATCCATGAATAACAAAAGAGGAATAAGCATAAATAATGAGGTTTATCTAAAAATAGATTAGTATTTTAAAAATTTTTAAGTGATCTTAAAGGAATCGGAGAATTCCGAGGACGCTTAAAAAAGAATGGGATGAGAAATTGTCAGTTCCTTTTATATGGTAAAATGTAGTGCAAAAAATAAAAGCGAAAATAAATGCAATAGAAGTGAAAGTCATTCGTTCCATATAGTGTTCCTCTGACTTTTGGACACTCGTTGAAAAAGCATGTGATGCATATTTTTATACTTTTCATAATAAAAGAAAAACTATTTAATTAAATAATAACTTACGAAAATTATTGCACGCGTACCCATTCACACGCGCCTACCTCTTTTACACACGCGCATCATCTACACTTACCATCTTTTTTGCAAAGTGTGTAAATTGATACTTTACACAAAAGTACATCTTCCATTTCTTAATTTGACACCTAGGTGTATCTTCCATTCCTTAATTATGCACTTTTTCTACCTAAAAGTGACATCTTCTAAACCTTAATTTGACACCTAGGTGTATCTTCCATTCCTTAATTTGATCAATATACATCTTCCATTTCTTAATTTGACACCTAGGTGTATCTTCCATTCCTTAATTATGCACTTTTTCTACCTAAAAGTGACATCTTCTAAACCTTAATTTGACACCTAGGTGTATCTTCCATTCCTTAATTTGATCAATGTACATCTTCCATTTCTTAATTTGACACCTAGGTGTATCTTCCAATCCTTAATTATGCACTTTTTCTACCTAAAAGTGACATCTTCTAAACCTTAATTTGACACCTAGGTGTATCTTCCATTCCTTAATTTGATCAATATACATCTTCCATTTCTTAATTTGACACCTAGGTGTATCTTCCATTCCTTAATTATGCACTTTTTCTACCTAAAAGTGACATCTTCTAAACCTTAATTTGACACCTAGGTGTATCTTCCATTTCTTAATTTGTTCAATGTACATCTTCCAATCCTTAATTTGACACCTAGGTGTATCTTCCAATCCTTAATTATGCACTTTTTCTACCTAAAACTGACATCTTCTAAACCTTAATTTGACACCTAGGTGTATCTTCCATTTCTTAATTTGTTCAATGTACATCTTCCAATCCTTAATTTGACACCTAGGTGTATCTTCCAATCCTTAATTATGCACTTTTTCTACCTAAAAGTGACATCTTCCAAAGCTTAATTTGACACATAGGTGTATCTTCCATTTCTTAATATTGCACTTTTCTTCTGTAATTTTACACTTTTAGCCTAAGTTTTGCCTAAGTTTTATGTGCTTTATTTGTGTGTGTGTGTGTGTGTGTGTGTGTGTGTGTGTGTGTGTGTGTGTGTGTNTGAATGAGGAAAAAATCAGGGAAAACAAAATTATTAATCAGATTTTGGGTTAAATTGCAATATGGCCAAAATCTAACACATGAAATGTGGATGGATCAACAATTCCTTTACAAACGATGGGTCTGTACATCTTTTTGAGAGATGTAGAATGGACTGATCCTAACTTGATAGATGGGCGTAAAAAATTGGGGTACTCAATATTTATGGGATCAATCTCTCCAGTAGTGGCATACTTTACTACACGGTCCTTGAAATTTTCATACTGAAGTCCCTGGCTGTTGACCACGTCGTAAGACAGGGTCATACTAAATTTATTTCAGTAAATTAAGATTTTAGTTTCAGTTTTGTTTAAACTTACCTAGGATTATGAAGTAATCCAAGGTTGGATTTTTAATTATATTAAAAACCTACCCGCGAATTTTCAACACGTGTTCACATTCCGCATCCTCCGGGGCTCCTTTTTTCCTCAGCTTCAATCCGTATTGCTTACATCCTCCCGAGACAAACTCAACAATATGGTGCTTAAATGAACTGATTAAAAGGGTTTTTTGGCAAACAAAATACTTCGGGGAATTCATCCGTAAATTGCCCCAGATGGGGTCCTAAATTTATAAAGTAAATTAAGATTAGTTTTCTCGAAAGAAAAACTTACCAAGCTCCAAGGGGTTGCTGCCTTCTGGGTGAACATATATCAAGCTGTCTGTGTCGGTATATAAGAGGGTGCAGCCGGGCGTACGAGCGACTTTCTGCATAGCTTTGAGGAGTAAAATTCTTGCCTAAAATTACAATTAAATTTTTTGCAGATATTTTAGTTCAAAAATTTTTAAAGCAGATGTCGTGAACAACGAGATGACAATGTTTGAGCATGCATGTTCCTCGACCTAGATTTATTTCAGTAGATTAAGGTTATTTTTCTCGAAAGAAAAAATACCTAAAATTATGGATTAATTCAAGATTGTTTATAAAAAAACATACCCATTCCTTCTTCTTTTGGTAGGTGATGAGGTAGTTCTCGGGGGTCAGCTCATCAAGAGAAGAGATTATGATGGATTTGTCGTTAAGGTATTTGGTTAAAGTGTACGGGTCGTTTGTAATTTGGCTTTTGGACAATTCGTTTCGCAATGAAAACCTCCCCCCTAAACAATTAATAGTTCACCAAAATTGACAGGGAAAAAACTCACAAAGGTTGTTCACTGCCAACTTAGCCAAGGTGCGCTTTCCTGGGTTTCTCGCCATTTTTGCCGGGTCGATCTCAAAGCCGAACTTGTCCATACACCTAGATTTATGAAGTAAATCAAGGTTATTTTTCTCGAAAGAAAAACTCACTCCTTGATGAATTGTGCTTCCATCGTCGCATTTCCCGCAATTCCCTTCTCAAATCCGGAAGCTTCGATCTTCTGCTTGATGAACTCTCTCATGTATGGCTTGAATAGATTGTTGTCCGATCGCTCGTAGTTTAGAACGCGGTAGAGTTCGGTGACACTGTAGCCTGATAAGAGAGCGGCATCCAATTCCATTGATGTACAGGTAGTGACCTAAGTTTATGAAGTAAATAGGGATGGATTTTTATTAGTAAAAACTAACCCAGCCCCGTTGTCTGTCGTTGTGTGTGCAAGTGTAGTTCTTTTGTACCGCTCCTTCGGGGAATTTTCGGGCGCAGGCCATGCAAAGCGGGAAAAGGAGGCGGTCGTCGACTCGGACAGGCAACACAGGGATATCGATTTTCCTGGGTGGAACCACAAAGGCTTTGATGAGTGCCAGTCGGTAGGGGTTGTGTTTGGGAGAAGTCCATGGTTCTTTGAGTCGCTTGTAAATTACATGGAGCTCGGGGTGGCCGATGGGGTAGTTCGTTATAAAGTTGATGTATGGATAGAGAGAGGTTACGTCGTAGTAGGAGATTTTCTCTCCCGGTTTTGCCGTGTGGAAGAGTTTGAGTGGACTATATTCAAAACAATATTTCTAATGCATTTTGGAAAATTTTACCGCCCATGAATGCTGAACGAATGTCCAGCGGTCCATAGTCGTTGGGGATCTCGGCGAATAATTTCTTCATATTGTTAGGGTTGAAAGGGAAGCCAAGTTTTTTGCTGCATTCTTGGATGAATTCTTTGTCAGAAGGGTCCGCTGACATCATGTTGTTGATCTCGCACTCCCTACGAATATTCAAAGAAATATTCTAAGGTTAGCTTTTTTTTAATAAAAAAAACTTACCAAAACAAATCTACACGGCCAACTTTCTCACGAAGAAACTTGAGCCTTTTTGCATCCAATTCTCGGTTGATTCCAGCCATCTTGCCGTTGTTCATAATCTCTGTGTCACTTGGATAACATACAGGGCACGAGTGCCATATACATCCTTAAAATATTAAAAGTATTTCAAGGTTGGATTTTTTATTAGAAATAAAAACCTACCATGAACCTCAATTCCATAGGTGTTGTTTCCGTCTTCGACCCAGCCATCCAACTTGTAGTTGCCGACCTTCTTTTCGCCTTGCGGCGAATAGGCATGCTGGATGTTGCATTTCTTTTCAAAGCCGTACCAATGTAGGAAGCGAAGCGCCAGCAAACTTTGGTTGTCGCTAGGATTATGAAGTAATCCAAGGTTAGTTTTCTCGAAAGAAAACTTACCCGTGATCATAACCACGATCGCTCACAATGGCCAATTTGGCTGCATCCAAATGGTTGGTTCGAAAATGACGCATACAGGCGGATGCGATGGTCATGCATTCTTTAAGGACGTCAATGCCATTGTGAGGAGCTTTGAAAAATGGTCGGTTAGCTTTGCCGTCCGTTGTCACAGCGGGACGCTTTGACACTTCCAAAAATTCCGCCTAAATTTATTTCAGTAAATTAAGGTTATTTTTTTCGAAAGAAATAATACCTAGAATTATGAAGTAATTCAAGGCTATTTTTTCGAATGAAAAAACTTACCCGAAAGGCAACCATTGCCGCCATCAAAATGTCCACGTCATTCATGCAATAGCTTGCCAGGGCCTCGTCCAGCAAAAATGGTTCATGGCGATGTTGAGCGAACCATTCATCGAATTTTGCTCTTGCTGCCGGCATCATCCCGGAGGCTAGGTAGTCATCCTCATTCAATAAAATAGGTCGCCTAAATTATGAAGTAATTTAAGGTTATTTTTCTCGAATGAAAAAAATACCTAAATTTATTTCAGTAAATTAAGGTTATTTTTCTCGAATGAAAAAATACCCAGGTTTATAAAGTAAACAAAGGTTGGATTTTAATTTTAATAAATTAAAAACCTACCTAGTTTTATGAAGTAAATNCAGATTCGCCATGTGTGGAAAGAATGGCTTATCCACCACATCTAAGCCGAAGGTCGGGACCTAGAATTATGAAGTAATTCACGATTATTTTTTTCGAAAAATTACGAGTGATGCGAGGGATGTGGGCATCAGGTTGTAAGAGTCGCGGAAGATTACGTTGGGGTTCTTTCCCTTCCTTGCATTGACCTTTAGCTCAAAGAGCTTGTTTCCTCGGCGAATGATCTCCGGGACCAAATTTTCCATGAAGAGTTCGCGGATTACCAGTACGTTGTCAAACTTCCCTCCTATAATTATGAAGTAATTCAAGGTTATTTTTCTCGAAAGAAAAAATACCGTAGTGGCTGTAGGCATAGGTATCGCTTTTGATGGGAAGCTCGTACAAAATCCATTTGACAAAGGCCACAATTGGATGAGGAGTTGTCACAGCTTTATCAACTTGCGTTTCATTGAATTCCACTTGGCTGAAGGTGATGGTCCTGTTGTCTCCGCATACTTTGCACTTGTAGTTTCCTTTCAGGCTATTCTTCCATTCTCCCGATGCAATGCAATCCGGGCAAGACACTTTGGCGGCAATAAAGTTGGGTACATGCTTCCGCTTCTGTTGTTGGGCAGCAGGGCTGCCATCCGCAGGTTCATGCTGTGTTGTTTCCATATCAAAGGCAACGAATCTGTATGGCTTCTTGGACGGCTTGACCTCCAAGGGTTTGATGAAGCATCCCTAGATAGATTTATGATCTTAGCCAAGTTTACTTTCGAAATAAAATTACCTCGGTTTATTCTGTTGGAGTAAACCAAGGTTGGATTTTTATTGTAAATAAAAACCTACTNCTTTTCTTGTCGTGGTAATCCTGGCAAACATTGCACCATTTCTCAAAGCAAACATGTCCTTTTCGACCATTTCGTGTGGTGTCCTTCACATCATAAATCACGTGACAATTGTTGCATTGCTTGCTATGTCGACAGAAACCAGATTTCAGATGATGTTGATAGCAATCTTCCAAAAAGAATGTCTTGCCACAGGGAAGACAATGCTTCTCAAATTCTTGTGATGGCTTGCAGGGAAACTTTGGCCCAATTCGAGAGCTAAATAAATAATTTGGTCTAATCTCATGTACTTATTTTTTCTCCTACCATTTTATGCATCGAGCCTTGCAAGTTGCGTTGTGGTCTGCTGGACAGCGATAACAGCTCATGCAACTCAAACAAAAGGGTTTGCCGAACAAATTCCCAGCTTTCTGCACTCCATTAAAATGCCCATTTTCCAAGTAGAGGATAATTGGTGTGTCGTATTCGACAGCTCCCCATTGATAAATTGGTTTGAATTGGCCAATCTCTCCAAAGACGAACACTCTAATCTTGTACTTCCCTGCATATTCAATGTTGTTCCTAAGAATATTCCAATGAATATTTTGTGAAAGTTGTATCTACCCCAATTTATTCCTTTGGAATAAATCAAGGTTAGCTTTTTCGAAAGAAAAACTGACCTCGGTTTATTCTTTGAAGTAAACCAAGGTTGGCTTTTTATTGAAAATAAAAACCTACCAATAATTTACGACTCCGGGCACGTAATCCTTGGCTTTGTATTCGGATAAATTCATCGGTGCTCCCACTGCTTTCATGAGACGTGTCACATCTTGCTCCATTTTTCCTCGCTGTCCTTTATTGTTGTGCATGTAATTAAAGAAAATCTTGCGTGTCATTCCTCCGATAGAATACATAAGTGTCGCTACCAAAGCATAAAAGAGGCAACGTCCATCGGTGTTGTTGATCTAAAAGATGCTAAAATTAATAGATCCCTCAAGGCTAAAAAGACCTTAATTAGACATTGGTCATGAATGCGATGGTGGACCGTGTCGTTTTCTCGCTTAGCGCCACCCACAATTTGTTGCTCGGTAGGAAGTTGAGATTTATTCACAGTAGTCACAGCAACCTCGAAGGGCGCTCCCTATAAAAAATTTTTAATTTATAATTATTCTCTTGGAATAAGTTAAGGCAAAACCCAGAGATTGATGCCATCCTGTTTCTTGCTTTGCGCAACTTTGAGAAACAAGTTGAGCAAAGCGTTCATTGAATTTTCGTTTTCCGGGCGTATTGGCGTATACACCGGTGAGTGGAGAAGCGAGCTATTGATGGTGCAACCCTAGGTATGTTTANTCGAAAAATTACGAGTGATGCGAGGGATGTGGGCATCAGGTTGTAAGAGTCGCGGAAGATTACGTTGGGGTTCTTTCCCTTCCTTGCATTGACCTTTAGCTCAAAGAGCTTGTTTCCTCGGCGAATGATCTCCGGGACCAAATTTTCCATGAAGAGTTCGCGGATTACCAGTACGTTGTCAAACTTCCCTCCTATAATTATGAAGTAATTCAAGGTTATTTTTCTCGAAAGAAAAAATACCGTAGTGGCTGTAGGCATAGGTATCGCTTTTGATGGGAAGCTCGTACAAAATCCATTTGACAAAGGCCACAATTGGATGAGGAGTTGTCACAGCTTTATCAACTTGCGTTTCATTGAATTCCACTTGGCTGAAGGTGATGGTCCTGTTGTCTCCGCATACTTTGCACTTGTAGTTTCCTTTCAGGCTATTCTTCCATTCTCCCGATGCAATGCAATCCGGGCAAGACACTTTGGCGGCAATAAAGTTGGGTACATGCTTCCGCTTCTGTTGTTGGGCAGCAGGGCTGCCATCCGCAGGTTCATGCTGTGTTGTTTCCATATCAAAGGCAACGAATCTGTATGGCTTCTTGGACGGCTTGACCTCCAAGGATTTGATGAAGCATCCCTAGATATATTTATGATCTTAGCCAAGTTTACTTTCGAAATAAAATTACCTCGGTTTATTCTGTTGGAGTAAACCAAGGTTGGATTTTTATTGTAAATAAAAACCTACTCTTTTCTTGTCGTGGTAATCCTGGCAAACATTGCACCATTTCTCAAAGCAAACATGTCCTTTTCGACCATTTCGTGTGGTGTCCTTCACATCATAAATCACGTGACAATTGTTGCATTGCTTGCTATGTCGACAGAAACCAGATTTCAGATGATGTTGATAGCAATCTTCCAAAAAGAATGTCTTGCCACAGGGAAGACAATGCTTCTCAAATTCTTGTGATGGCTTGCAGGGAAACTTTGGCCCAATTCGAGAGCTAAATAAATAATTTGGTCTAATCTCATGTACTTATTTTTTCTCCTACCATTTTATGCATCGAGCCTTGCAAGTTGCGTTGTGGTCTGCTGGACAGCGATAACAGCTCATGCAACTCAAACAAAAGGGTTTGCCGAACAAATTCCCAGCTTTCTGCACTCCATTAAAATGCCCATTTTCCAAGTAGAGGATAATTGGTGTGTCATATTCGACTGCTCCCCATTGATAAATTGGTTTGAATTGGCCAATCTCTCCAAAGACGAACACTCTAATCTTGTACTTCCCTGCATATTCAATGTTGTTCCTAAGAATATTCCAATGAATATTTTGTGAAAGTTGTATCTACCTCAATTTATTCCTTTGGAATAAATCAAGATTAGCTTTTTCGAAAGAAAAACTGACCTCGGTTTATTCTTTGAAGTAAACCAAGGTTGGCTTTTTATTGAAAATAAAAACCTACCAATAATTTACGACTCCGGGCACGTAATCCTTGGCTTTGTATTCGGATAAATTCATCGGTGCTCCCACTGCTTTCATGAGATGTGTCACATCTTGCTCCATTTTTCCTCGCTGTCCTTTATTGTTGTGCATGTAATTAAAGAAAATCTTGCGTGTCATTCCTCCGATAGAATACATAAGTGTCGCTACCAAAGCATAAAAGAGGCAACGTCCATCGGTGTTGTTGATCTAAAAGATGCTAAAATTAATAGATCCCTCAAGGCTAAAAAGACCTTAATTAGACATTGGTCATGAATGCGATGGTGGACCGTGTCGTTTTCTCGCTTAGCGCCACCCACAATTTGTTGCTCGGTAGGAAGTTGAGATTTATTCACAGTAGTCACAGCAACCTCGAAGGGTGCTCCCTATAAAAAATTTTTAATTTATAATTATTCTCTTGGAATAAGTTAAGGCAAAACCCAGAGATTGATGCCATCCTGTTTCTTGCTTTGCGCAACTTTGAGAAACAAGTTGAGCAAAGCGTTCATTGAATTTTCGTTTTCCGGGCGTATTGGCGTATACACCGGTGAGTGGAGAAGCGAGCTATTGATGGTGCAACCCTAGGTATGTTTATGGAGTAAACCGACGTTAGTTTTCATTGAAAAATGAAAACTTACAAAGTGGTCGGGCTTCGCCCCAAACTTTTCGTGACCCTCTTCGATGGCTTCGTCAATGCATTGCTGGAAGATGCCGGCGAGCAGCGCTTCCGGATCNGGAATAAATCAAGGTTAGCTTTTTCGAAAGAAAAACTGACCTCGGTTTATTCTTTGAAGTAAACCAAGGTTGGCTTTTTATTGAAAATAAAAACCTACCAATAATTTACGACTCCGGGCACGTAATCCTTGGCTTTGTATTCGGATAAATTCATCGGTGCTCCCACTGCTTTCATGAGACGTGTCACATCTTGCTCCATTTTTCCTCGCTGTCCTTTATTGTTGTGCATGTAATTAAAGAAAATCTTGCGTGTCATTCCTCCGATAGAATACATAAGTGTCGCTACCAAAGCATAAAAGAGGCAACGTCCATCGGTGTTGTTGATCTAAAAGATGCTAAAATTAATAGATCCCTCAAGGCTAAAAAGACCTTAATTAGACATTGGTCATGAATGCGATGGTGGACCGTGTCGTTTTCTCGCTTAGCGCCACCCACAATTTGTTGCTCGGTAGGAAGTTGAGATTTATTCACAGTAGTCACAGCAACCTCGAAGGGCGCTCCCTATAAAAAATTTTTAATTTATAATTATTCTCTTGGAATAAGTTAAGGCAAAACCCAGAGATTGATGCCATCCTGTTTCTTGCTTTGCGCAACTTTGAGAAACAAGTTGAGCAAAGCGTTCATTGAATTTTCGTTTTCCGGGCGTATTGGCGTATACACCGGTGAGTGGAGAAGCGAGCTATTGATGGTGCAACCCTAGGTATGTTTACGGAGTAAACCGACGTTAGTTTTCATTGAAAAATGAAAACTTACAAAGTGGTCGGGCTTCGCCCCAAACTTTTCGTGACCCTCTTCGATGGCTTCGTCAATGCATTGCTGGAAGATGCCGGCGAGCAGCGCTTCCGGATCGACCGGAATGTCGTTGATGGAGAATCGGGATTTAAAATGACCGACTTTGAATTTGGTGTTTTGCTCTGCAGTGCTATCGAGTTTGGTGACGTAGTCCTTTGGCAATTTTGACGAACCACTGCCGCTCTGCTCAGGAGCGATTAAATTTTCGATGAAAAAACGCGGGCGCTTGGGTGGTGGTACAATTGTCGATAGAATAGCTGCGATAGAGAATGGGTGAGGACGTTTTGGTGGACGTTTATCCATTATAGAAATAAGTTTTCTTAAGAATAAAATAAAAATATGCTTGGTAGACAGAAAAAAAGCAGATCCATATTTCGTTCTTTTTATGAAATAAAAAAATATAATTAATTTGAAAAATTAAAGGAGTGAGGGAGAAGTAGGGAGAGAAAGCGAGGGGTTTAGTGTCATGGAGGGAAGAGCTATGACATTGAAGGGAATTTAGGGGATAAAGACTAAGAGAGCGAAGGGGATGGAAGGAGGGCAAACTAGGAGTGCCTAATAAGGAGGAATGGAGGGAAATAAAAGAGCATTGGAGGAAGGGAGGAAATCTAAATAAAAAATGTAAACGGAAGAACCGGAAGAATGAAAATCAGGANTTGGCAATTTTGACGAACCACTGCCGCTCTGCTCAGGAGCGATTAAATTTTCGATGAAAAAACGCGGGCGCTTGGGTGGTGGTACAATTGTCGATAGAATAGCTGCGATAGAGAATGGGTGAGGACGCTTTGGTGGACGTTTATCCATTATAGAAATAAGTTTTCTTAAGAATAAAATAAAAATATGCTTGGTAGACAGAAAAAAAAGCAGATCCATATTTCGTTCTTTTTATGAAATAAAAAAATATAATTAATTTGAAAAATTAAAGGAGTGAGGGAGAAGTAGGGAGAGAAAGCGAGGGGTTTAGTGTCATGGAGGGAAGAGCTATGGCATTGAAGGGAATTTAGGGGATAAAGACTAAGAGAGCGAAGGGGATGGAAGGAGGGCAAACTAGGAGTGCCTAATAAGGAGGAATGGAGGGAAATAAAAGAGCATTGGAGGAAGGGAGGAAATCTAAATAAAAAATGTAAACGGAAGAACCGGAAGAATGAAAATCAGGAGTTTCTACCCGCCTTTTATATGGATCGAATTAACCCAAGCCAAGCCAATTTTGGCGCCAAAAAATTTTATCGCTAGATTAATTCAAACGGGATCGAAATTGGTATAGATTCTTTATTCTTACCGAATGAAAGTCGAGACCATCCACTTTAGATTTATTTTTCGGCATTTCTTTATCTTATCTTAATCCTTTTTATTGCATAATCCCTCCGCAGATGTTTTCCTTTATTTTCACCGAATGGAAGGTTTTGACCCATCCAATAGTCAAGCAAATGTCGGCTTTTTCCTTTGTAATAGCTTGACAAAAGGAAGAGGATTAGGCACTCCTCGAGAATTTTTCCTCTTTACTCTTGCCGAAAGGTCAAGGTCTTTCTCTTGCATAGCAGGTTTCGGCTTCCCTTTATCTTGATTAGCAAAGGGGCTGTGGATTGCGCAATTCTCTCCAGCATTCTTACCTCTTTATTTTATCCGAAGGTTATAAACCTTCACTCATCAAATAATTGGACAATTCGGCATTTTCCCTTTATATTATTTAATCCTTCTGCAAAGGGGCGAGAAATTGGGATTCCTCGAGATTCCCCTTTTATCCCTCCGAATGAAAGGTCAGAATCATTCACTTATAGAATGAAAATTTTTCGGCATTCCTTTTTATTTTGGATACTCTATCGGTCGGTCTATTAATGTACTATAATAACCATTCTGAGAAGAGATTAATTTTATGGTTAAAACCTTTTGAAACATGCCGCCAAACCTTTCAATAGGTTTAGGCTTGGGGGGGGGAAGGGGAACGGCATTGAACACTTTGCTCATGCCGGTAAACAAAGGGTGATCTGTGCCATAGGGAGAAGGGCGCTTGAATCTTTTGATTTATGCCGCCAAACCTTTCAAAGGTTTAGGCTTGAGGGAAGGGGGGATGCGGGAACGGTGATTGAAACCCTTTGATCTATGCCGCCAAATTTAGGCTTGGGGGGAAGGGGACGACGAATGAAACCCTTTGATCTCTGCCGCCAAAACCGCTCAATAGGTTTAGGCTGAGGGAACGGGGGAACGGTCTGTCCGTGTTAACTACTGAGAAGGCTAGAGAAAGAAGGGAAAGAGAGAAGAGAAAGAATGATGTGAATGTAGAAAGAGAAGGAGCGAGAGAGAGGGTAGAAAGTAGCGAGAGAAGGGAGAGAAAGGGGGAAAAGGAATGAGAAAAAGAAGAGGGAGAGAATGAAGGATACAAGGAAGAAAAAATGAAGAAAGAGAAAAGAAAATAGGGCGTTTTGGCGCCGCGAAGCGGTGCGTAAACGCTAGTTTTTAAAAATTTAGCAAAATCAAAATCCATTCAGTTCAACAAAATCATAATTTTCAAAAATATATTAACAAAGTAAGATTTAATTATGAATTTTTCCCATCACCTTACTTAAAATTTTTTGATTTTCTTTTAAAAAATTCTCAAAAATCTAGCATTTGGAAAAATTCCAACAAAAAAAATCCATCACTTTATGNTGGTACAATTGTCGATAGAATAGCTGCGATAGAGAATGGGTGAGGACGTTTTGGTGGACGTTTATCCATTATAGAAATAAGTTTTCTTAAGAATAAAATAAAAATATGCTTGGTAGACAGAAAAAAAGCAGATCCATATTTCGTTCTTTTTATGAAATAAAAAAATATAATTAATTTGAAAAATTAAAGGAGTGAGGGAGAAGTAGGGAGAGAAAGCGAGGGGTTTAGTGTCATGGAGGGAAGAGCTATGACATTGAAGGGAATTTAGGGGATAAAGACTAAGAGAGCGAAGGGGATGGAAGGAGGGCAAACTAGGAGTGCCTAATAAGGAGGAATGGAGGGAAATAAAAGAGCATTGGAGGAAGGGAGGAAATCTAAATAAAAAATGTAAACGGAAGAACCGGAAGAATGAAAATCAGGAGTTTCTACCCGCCTTTTATATGGATCGAATTAACCCAAGCCAAGCCAATTTTGGCGCCAAAAATTTTATCGCTAGATTAATTCAAACGGGATCGAAATTGGTATAGATTCTTTATTCTTACCGAATGAAAGTCGAGACCATCCACTTTAGATTTATTTTTCGGCATTTCTTTATCTTATCTTAATCCTTTTTATTGCATAATCCCTCCGCAGATGTTTTCCTTTATTTTCACCGAATGCAAGGTTTTGACCCATCCAATAGTCAAGCAAATGTCGGCTTTTTCCTTTGTAATAGCTTAACAAAAGGAAGAGGATTAGGCACTCCTCGAGAATTTTTCCTCTTTACTCTTGCCGAAAGGTCAAGGTCTTTCTCTTGCATAGCAGGTTTCGGCTTCCCTTTATCTTGATTAGCAAAGGGGCTGTGGATTGCGCAATTCTCTCCAGCATTCTTACCTCTTTATTTTATCCGAAGGTTATAAACCTTCACTCATCAAATAATTGGACAATTCGGCATTTTCCCTTTATATTATTTAATCCTTCTGCAAAGGGGCGAGAAATTGGGATTCCTCGAGATTCCCCTTTTATCCCTCCGAATGAAAGGTCAGAATCATTCACTTATAGAATGAAAATTTTTCGGCATTCCTTTTTATTTTGGATACTCTATCGGTCGGTCTATTAATGTACTATAATAACCATTCTGAGAAGAGATTAATTTTATGGTTAAAACCTTTTGAAACATGCCGCCAAACCTTTCAATAGGTTTAGGCTTGGGGGGGGG
>LDKF01004714.1:0-14827 GCA_001026735.1 Rotylenchulus reniformis | reverse complement strand
TCATAAAGGATTCTCACCTGAATTGTATATGTTTTACTCGTTTCTTCTCCCAGTTTTTTGGAATTGATCATAGGTGGTGAGAAAATTTCCAGATGGGAGCCATGTGGTAAAACGCAGAAAATAATACATAATATGGTCATTTTTGAAGCGCAGACTCCCCTTGATCAATTACCATTATTAAATCTTACTTTAAATAGCGCTAGTGTATCTCACTACTACATTAGTAAATTTTTTTTCATATTAAACTCACGCTATTAAATCTTTAGTGAAATTTTTCATAAATTATAAAATCTCGAAAAATCTCGGGCATATTTTCCGAGATTTTACGAGAAACGAGATTTTTCGAGATTTCTCGATCGAACTCTCGATCGAACCTTTTTGAAATTTTTCGAGATTTTTCGAGAAACGAGATTTTTCGAGATTCTCGATCGAAATCTCGATCGAACCTAAAGTCCGGTCTCTAATACATATGGCTATGGTTTCAGACACGCACGTGACCCGAACATGACTGGCTGTATTTTTTGCTCAAAGGGGTGCACGCTGTTCCAAGATTCCAACCAATTTGATGCTGAACTGATCGAACAGATTCGAAAACGTCATGAGAAAGAAGAAGCCGGGGAAGACGCCGAACAGCAAAGTTGAGAATCTACGGTCGATTTAAGCTTTTAATTTTTTGGTTTACTTCAGTACAATTTAAAGTGTATCACCCCAATTTCATTCTTCTTTTAAACATTTATTCAAAAATTCTTCATTTTCTCATTTTATTGGATTAATTTGATTATCAGGGCCCAGATTTTTAGGTCGTAAACCAATTAGGTAAAAATTTAGGTTTTCTTCAAAAAAAATTTTAGCTGAAATTTGGCCAAAAATGCAAAATAGATTTTAGGTTTCAAAATCATCTTTAAATGGCCAAAATTTTTTCAAATTAAAATTTCCTAAAAATTCGGCCCTTCTGCTCATTGCCGCTTATTGTATTCACTTAAACCGGTCTTTTCAAATTATAATTCCCAACAGATTAGTTTGAATTTTATTGTCAATTTGCTACAATTATTTTTTTTCTTTCTTTTGGAAAATAAAACATATTCATTATGTCAAAAATATAAAAACATAAATTATCATTTTTAAAATAATTATTTTTTATAAAATAAGAACATTTTGTTTGGCTTCCAAATTAGGGAAAAAATCAATTTATTCTTAAAATCTTATATCAAACATTGTATTTNGGGGGGGGGGGGGGGGTCGGACCCTAAATTTGCGAAGGTGTCTAAAAACCAAAAACCGTAAAAGGCATGTAAAATTTTTAAAAATTTTTCCTTTACTTTATTTCTAAAGTTAAAGTAAAGAAATTTTATTGTATTAAGTGGTGGCTGCGGTCCCGATAGGGGCCGCCGGAAAAAATTTTGAAAAATCGTATCTTTCTCTTAAGGAATTTGATCATTTTTTGGGAAAAATTTCATAAAAAAATCTTGGATTTTCCTTAAAATTTTCCTTTGGAAAAATTTTTCCATACTTTTGGGGGGTGCCGGCGGCCCTGATAAGGGCCGCCTGAGAAAATTTGGAAAATTCAGTCTCTTTTCATCTTTCTCTTCTTCTGTGATGTTTCTTTTCTCATATGACCATCCTTCTCACAAGCCCCGGATCGTATGAAAAATTGGGATGGATGGATGAATGTTCTGGTTCAAAAGAATTGTTTGCCGAGGGACCAAACAATTCTTCTTTCTGGAGGAAAAACAAATGAATCAATCCATACGGAGGCAAGGAATTTTGGGGAAAATCGGAAAGGCAAATCCCGAAAAAAAGGAAAAGGTCGATAGGTTTATGAGCTAAACAAAAATAAAAACAAAAATTATAAAAAATAGTCAAATTTATTCCAAAGCAGACTGGAGAAAATATCGGATAATTCTGAATTTGCACCACAATTTTTATTAAATGAATTGTGAACGAATAAGAATTTTAATCAGCTTTTTCTATTTTTTGTTATATATTTTTTCATATCTTTCCAGATCTTTTACGACATTATTTTTGGGTTTTAATTTATCGAATAAAAAATTAATAAAATGAAAAAACATTGTCGTTCTTTTTGATCAGAATTCTCTCTTTCGCTGCTCCGATCATCGTCTCTTTGCTCTCGTTGCTTGTCGAGAGTGGTCAATTGACGTTGATCATTTTGCATCT
Organism: Rotylenchulus reniformis; assembly: GCA_001026735.1. Classification (NCBI taxonomy): domain Eukaryota; kingdom Metazoa; phylum Nematoda; class Chromadorea; order Rhabditida; family Hoplolaimidae; genus Rotylenchulus; species Rotylenchulus reniformis. The sequence goes on along the minus strand of LDKF01004714.1, from coordinate 12,652 downwards.
TGGTCCCCATGTTGATTTGATCATCTCTGTTGATCATTCGATGATTCTACCGAGCTCGTTGATCCGTTCGAATTGCTTCTCCGAAATCATCAACATCGGAGCCAGGAACAGCCGCAACATTGCGCCCTCAACCTGTGAAAAAAATTAAATATTTATTAAAATAAATTCGGGATTTAAAATCTTAATTTTTTGCCAATTTCTTTAGTTTTAAAATCCTCTGAGTCAAAAAGTGGCACATTTAGGTATAAAATTTTAGTAAATTTGAAAAATTTTATACCTTAAGCCTCAGCAGAGATGCCAAAACGCCCAATGTGGTGAATAGCAGAAAAGTGCACTCGAAAAATGAAGCAAATGTGACCAACATTGTAGTAGTAATTGTTGTTTGAGCGTGTATATGATGTGATAAGATGATAAACTGTGGATGGGCCGATGATATTAGTAGTTAACCGTGGGGTGGGGTTGCGGCTGTCAATAAGCCCCCTCCTGCCAGCCGGTTTAAAATTTCAAAAAATTAAATTAAATTTCAACAATTTAAATTTAAATTTCAAAAAATTTAAAATTCAAATTTAAATTTTAATTAAATTTTCAAAAAGTTAAAATTCAAATTGTAGATGTTTTTTTTTAAAATCTTTAAAAATAAAATAAAATAAAAGAAGTATTAAATTTTAAATTAAATTTCTAAAATTAATACGACAGTTGTTTTTTAACTAATTTATTTTTCAATATAAATTGCAAATGGATGGTCCCTCCTCCGAGTAAAGTATACTTAGTACAGAATTGTACTATAATACTCGTGACTCATAGAGGGGAAAATGCACAAACAAACAATATGATACGATTGACCTTCACTATACGAATCTGACTCGAGACCTTAATAGCTGATGATAATACGAAGTGACATATCGTAAACATTGAGACCACGGGGAGGACTCATCGGTGGCTCGAGAGTATGGATGATGACTCATACCATAAATACTCATGGCTAATTATGGAGAAAAATGTATCAAACAAAAATATCACCTTGACTATACGAATTTTGGTTTGATCCATTAGGTGAACGAAATTATGAATCATACTGTAAATAACGAGACTCAGGGACTGTATCATAAAATTCCCTATTTGGAAAAAGGGGAACGTATAAATAAAAGATCTAAAAATATTACGGAAAAGGGAATAAAAATAAACAAATATTATTTATTAATAAATAATAATAATAATGGATAAATAAATATAATAAAGATAAATTGACGAATGATTAGGGAGAGAAATGTGAGAGGGAAATCTGATTACTTTATATAGTCCTTAATCACATCATCATTGATATAGGTAAACAGGATAATCGATTAATCATTTTTATACAATATTTACCATACTATTTATTTTTAATGACCTACTAAAATTCTCGGAAATTTAAAATTTAAATTTCAGAAATTTTCACTAGTACTCTAAAAGTAACCTTGAAAACTTTTAATAAAAATTATCATTTTTAAAACATTTTTTAATTAATCTCAGTAAAACGTAAGCCTCAAATTGGAGTAAAATTTAAAAATTTTACTTTAAAAGAGACAGAGAGAGAGAGAGAGAAAGTGAGTGTATGAGAGAGAGAAGGAGAGAGAGAATGAGAGAGAGAGAGAAAGAGAGAGAGAGAAAGAGAGAGAGATAGAGAGAGAGTGAGAGAGAGAATCAGAGAGAGAGAGAGGAAGAGAGAGAAAAGAGAGAGAGCGAGAGAGAGAGAGAAAGAGAGAAGAGAGAGAGAGAAGAGAGAGAGAGAAGAGAGAAAAGCAAGAGAGAGCGAGGCAGAGATAGAGAGAAAGAGAGAAATTACGAAATAATACAAAACAATAACTCGACCCATGGGCGTGACCATGGACATATACGAATAACAAAATGATGTTAATTAGATGTGACAGATCAATCACTATTTAAACAGCTTTCCCCATCCAACTCATACGGAAATTCTTTTGAATTTCAAAAGTGAAAAAACCCAAATCCTTAATTTCCTTCATTAGATTCTACAATCTTTTAATTTTTATCAAATAAAAATGTCTTCAATTCAATTTCGCCCCTCCGTCCCGAAACGTGCCCGAATGGATGCCAAACAATATGTTCAACAAATTAGTGCCAGCACGGAATTCAACAAGAAGTTCAAATTGATGACCAACAAGGCAAGCTTTGTAATTGAGGATTTACCGGCGAATCCTGAAGCATTGCTCTCCGTGTTAATCAATCATTGTGTTGAAGAGGCCAAGAACGGAGCAAAAGAAAATGACATCACACCGGACCGACTGGGCGCATCAATCTCTTCCCGACTCTTAAATCCCGACATCTGGATTCCAGTGCGCAAAATCACCGACAATACGGCTGACGCAATTTTGAATCGCTTTTTAGAGGTGATGCAATCAAAGACGGAGGAAGGATCAATTTGGGGCGATCCGTTCACCATCACCGTCCTGGTCATCAACCAAGACGTGTTACCAAAACAACATGAAATTCGAGGAAGCGGCAAACGGACTCCGAAAGGTGTGATTCATCAAGTGAAACGACAAAATTTATTGGAAGTACACAACCAGGATGCCTATTATCTCTTCTACGCCCTCGTGATCAGCCGGATTTACCATACTAAAGAGAAGAGTAAATTTGCATTCTGCCGGTACATCAACCAAAGATTTGACCAACAGGAACGGGATGCTCAGCAGCTGATGGAACAGGTGGGGATTCCTTTTGGTGCATCTAATTACAATGCCGCACAATACGCACCAGCCGTTATCGATTTTTGGAACACCTATTATGCACCGGACGGACTTCGCTTCAAACTCTTTATATTCGGCGAGCTGGGACACTACAAACCCGAGTTCTCCTATGGCCCGGGCAACTTTAACATCGCCATTCCACTTTACCATCATCAACAACACTTTGACGGCATCCGCTGTGGAGTGGGCTGTGCGCTTTTTGGTCGCGACAATTATTGCTTCGCTTGTGAATGTCCCTTCGACAACAATATCGGTCACACTGCGGAGTGTTCGGCGCATTGTTACCAATGTGGGCGGATTGGAGTTGGACGGCCATGTAAGTCAGAGAGTGGTTTCCACATCAATTGTGCACAATGCGGGAAGAAATTCAACAACGCCGACTGCTATGCACACCATCTGAACAGCAATTATTGTGCGCAATCTAAGCAATGTCAAAAATGTGGTGTTATATATTCAGTAAGGGACAACACTCGTGGAGGACGCGCCGGACACGTCTGCGAGGAAAATTTTTGCCGAACATGCCGAACATATCACGACCCGAAACGCGGATGCTACATTCAACCATTGAAGGCCCGTAAGTCCAAGCCGTACAGAGTGATTGCCTTTGATTGTGAGACTACACAAAACAGAATAGTGGCCCCGGATCGGAAAATTCATGAAGTCAACTTCATTTCAGCGGTGGTAGTCTGCACTGAGTGCATGAAAAGCGACAAATGGCGGCATTCACTCACCGATCCCAACAACAATGGTCGTCCAATCATCCACTTTGGTCCGGCTTGTCGCATTTGTGGAGACTGGCGCAGTGTAACATTCTCCCATCGGGATTTTACCTCCACCCGAGTGGACTATAAGCAAATTACCGACAACCCGCTGAGCTCCTTTGTTGAATGGCTGCTGACCAAATTCGACCGCCGCTATCCATCTGTAGTTTTCTCACACTATGGCGGCCGATTTGACAACGTGATGGTCTACAGGGAGCTGTTCCAGAGGCACATCTGTCCGGAAATGATAACAAAAGGTAACAAATTATACGAGATGAGGATCCCCAAAGGCGAGAAGAATGCGGAAACCATCTTTCGGGACAGCTGGAATTTGATGCAGGTGCAATTGGATGCGCTCGTCGGTGCTTTTGGACTACAAACACAGGGGAAGGAGTTTTTCCCACATTTGGCCAATGTGGAGGAAAACTACGGGAGAGTGATGGACGGTCTGCCACCGAAGGAGGACTACATGTACGGCGGAATGACACCAGAGAAGCAGAAGAAATTTGATCGGTGGTATGCAACTCATCGAGATGAGCCATTCAATTTATGCGAACAACTGGCAGCCTACTGTACTAACGACACACAAATATTGATTGAAGCACTGATGGCATTTCGGGCGGAATTCCTCAAGATTACAGCTCCAAAGAGGGACGATGTAGACAAAGAGCTTGGACTTTACGAGCAAAATGAGACGGAAGCAGAAGAGGATGACGGGACCGGAGGGATCGATATCACATGGGAACCGCTGACCATCGCCAGTGCTTCGATGAAGCACTTTCGTCTCAATCATCTGGAGCCGGAACAATTGGCCCTGGTCCCAGAGAAGGGATACGACAGCACGGATAATCAGAGCACCGGGGCGTTAAAGTTTTTGCAATGGTATGAGGAAATAAATGCTGTACATCTACAGACTGCCAACTCGCCCAGAGGAGAACATCGGATTGGCCGCTTTACAGTGGATGGGTACGATTCTGGCTCCGACACCGTCATCGAATACCACGGCTGCCACTGGCACTGTCATGAAAACTGCCCAAATCAGCGCTTGGAGCCAGAGAAGATCATGCCAAACGGTAAATCAGTGCGAAAAATTAGGGAAGACGACGAGGAGCGGCTGGCATTTATCCGGACAAAAGTCACAACTGTAGAAGTTTATTGGGAATGTGAAGTTGAAGCCATGCTGAAGCGGGATCCGGAAATGCGGCGAGCGTACATGCGTTATCACGACAGGGGACCGGTAAAATTGCGGGACTGTTATTTTGGCGGAAGGACCGGGCCGTTCAGACTTCATTATGAGGTGCCACAAGGATGGACGATGAAATACCTGGATGTGCGCTCGCTTTACCCCTACATCAATGCTTCAACACAGTATCCGCAAGGCCACCCTTCCCGCGTCAATATCCTACAGGGTGCGGATACAATAGTGAATTGGCATCGGCCAGAGCAGATTCCAGTGCGCGGCATTCTCAAAGTGTTCGTTGTCCCTCCTCCGCGTCTTGCCGTGCCAGTCTTACCAGTAAAATTTGATGCCCGTTTACTGTTTCCGCTTTGCCGCAAGTGCGCCATAAGGTACCCGCGTGGAGATGTCTACCCAAACTATCAGTGCCAACATCCTGATGAAGAACGAGGCTGGGTCAGCACCGCCACATCGATCGAACTAGCCGAAGCGCTGAGGAACGGGTACAGGTGCACTCGATATTATCGATCGATTGAATGGACAGAAGAGCAATGGTCTGACGAAATATTCAAGGGGTACATCGCGGAGTTCCAGAAAATGAAAACTGAAGCATCTGGGTTCCCGGAGGAAATCAACACACCTGAGCTGGAGGAGGAATATATCAGGGAATGTGAAGAGTTGTTCGGCATCCAGATTGATCGGGAAAACATGCATCATAACAAGGCCAAAAGAACAATCGCCAAATTTTGCAACAACTCCCTATGGGGGCGCTTCTCGCTCAGGAATGGCTTGTCAAAAACTTTCGTGTCGGATTCTCCTGCTGCCGTCCGCCAGTTCTTGAACGACCCCAAAATTGAAGTGGACTTTATAGAACAACTAAACGAGGAATGCGTCCTAATCCGATATACACCACTAAAAGAATGGATAGAAGAGCACAACTGTTCAAACATTGTGCTCTCGCTATGGACGACGGCGGCGGCCCGACTCCATCTCCTCAAACTAATGCAAAAAGTGGCGTCCAATCCCAACTGTGTACTCCTCTACACGGACACGGATAGTTTGATTTTCGCCTATAAGAACAGCGAAGGATGTCCACTCAACACCGGCCCACATCTAGGCGATCTGTCCGACGAGTATCCCGGACATACTTTGAAGGAATTCGTCTCCGGAGGTTGCAAACAATACGCCCTCCGGATGATCGACAACATCAGCGGGGAGGAGAAGCATGTGCTGAAGGTACGGGGAATCACCCTGAGTGCGGACGCTTGCCGGCGACTGCACTTTGACACTTTCAAGGAGAGCGTTCTACAATATGGACGTGGCGAACAAGCAGATGATGCGACAGAAAGTGATATTGTAATTGATTATCCCAATTTTATAAGGCCCAGTCTCCGTGATGGATCTATTCATTCCGTAAAAATGTCAAAAAGATATTCCCCCATTGTAACCAAAGGTATAGTTGGCCCCAATTTTCAAATTATTGATTTTGGAACAAAATAATTATCGCTTGTATATATTAATTTCGTGTTATGAATTTTTTGTTAGTTTTGTAACCGAATACTGATAAAATATAAATATTTAATCAATATTTATGATCATTGATTTTTTCATTGGTCAATGTTTGTAAAACTTGATTATTTCTATATTTAATCAATATTTGGACATATATTATTGTATTTTTTATTCATTTTAAATTTTAAATATTCGATAAAAATTTAGAAATCTAAAGTATTCAATATCGAGTAGAAAATGGGTCAAATTAATGATTAAAAGATTAAATTTTGTAAATTGATAATGATAATTTAAAAATTTTCAAAAATATGAATTTGGACAGGATTTGAAAATATTCGATTCAATATCTTATCGTGATTACGATTTCCAGGGTATAAATACCTTCAAAAACAAAACAAATTCATTTACCATATCATTTTTCTTATCCATTTATCAAATATGCTGGAAATTCCCCAACCAAAATTTAATAATTGTGTTTCCCTAATTAATATTGGACAAAAATTAGAACTAAAAAAGATTTATATAATATCTCCTTCAACAAAATTAATAATCCGTAAAATGAATGCTGTTGTTATGAAACTGTCCAACCCCAATGCAACAGGACTAATCTTTGCTACAGGGAAAATTGTTCTAACTGGAGTAAAATCTGAAGTAGAAATGCATCAAGCATCAAATAATCTACTTGAGCGGATACAACAATGCGGATACCCCGATGCTAAAATCAAGGATATACAAATACAAAATCTTGTTGCCTCTGTGGACGTAGGATTCCATATCAAACTTGGACAATTATGCGATGCATGCAAAAAATATTGTTCATATGAACCTGAACTTTTTCCCGGATTGGTCTACAGAATGGAAGTACCCAAAGTGTCGATAATGGTGTTTAATAGTGGTAAAATTAATCTTACGGGATCAAAGTCTCAGACACAGATTTTGGATGCATTTGAAAAAATCTATCCGATTTTATCTCAATGTAAATATTAACAATGCAATTAAAATTATTTTACCATTGTGAATAAAGTGAACAATTTGATGGGTTTTTAGATCGATAAGTCCACGATTGATCGTCATCCATGTCAACAAATTCTTCCAATTGATTGCTTACATCTTTTTCTTTCTCTCCAGTTGTTCTACATGATGATTTGGATAACGGTGTTCTTGGTTGAATTTCAATAATCCTGACAAGTTCCATTGGATATATTCGGTCGTGGCCATTTTTAAATTTTTCAATGACGCACGGATTATTAGGATATTGCAAACAGATTCTATGGCGAATATAAAAATGCTGATCAATACTGACGTTTTTAAATCCGTTATAAGCCATTTGTTTACGAGCTGATTTCTTTGTAAATCCTCCAAATGGAAATTCTTTTATTTCGCCCATATGATTTTTATAAATTGTTTGTAATCGTTTTCCATGAAGGAAGGACTCCACCTTTTGTAGATTATCCGGATGGTTCATTTTATCGGCAATATGACTAATTTGGCAGTTTAAAATTGAGGCAATTTTTGTATCAAGACGTTCCATTGTGAATAATCTTTTTTTAGCTTAGTAAAGATTGCTCTTTAAATACACAAAATTATTCCCTAGTATGTTTAAATCCCTGATGCTGAATATCAAATAAATCATCTAAATGTCTTAGGAATTCTTCATTATCAGATTCAATTTCTCCCCGTTTAGATTCACACATTAATTTCAAAATTTTATAAGGATATCTCTTTCCTGGCACATATGGATAAGGAACATCAAATTTATAAGAATCTGGATAAGGAGGGTGATTATGTGCTCCTCTCACTTCAATAAAACTATAACCATTAGGAAAATCATGTTCAATAACCTTTGCTTCACATCCTTTTCTGTCACACATCCATTTACTCAAAGTAGCTAGAGTAGAAGAATCTGTGTAAATTTCTTCTTTTGTAATAGGAACAGGACAAACATATCTATGGCCACACTCTATTATTTGAATTAATGAATGCTTATCAATTACATTTTCATCCATTATGAAAACAAATTTTTAACAAATTTATATACGTACAAATCTGGATTCTTATTAAAATATAAGGTTTCTAAAAGTGATTCATAGGTCCTTTTATAGTAAATTGTAGAAGAACACATTTTATAAATGAAATAAATACAATAGAATCCACAATAATCACTTAATATTGGTTGAATTAATGATTTATTACGAATATTTATAGGATATTTCCTCAAGAATTTTTCAATACATCCATTTGGTTTCTTTCCAAGACTGTCAAAATAATATAAATTTCCATTTTCTGTTATATACATTGCTACCCAATGACTTCCTCTCTTATTTGCTGGATCATTATTAGCTATTAGAGCTGCTGGATACTTGCGAATTTTTATTGGTAGCTTGTCGCAGGGGAAGCAACCTATATATTGATTTTTGGTCTGTCCGTTCATTGCTAGAATCCGATTTATTGTCGTAGTTTCCATTTTCTATGCAAATGTTAATCAATTTGCATAAATGTTTAATTAATGTTTTAAAGTAAATAAATATTCCAGTTATTATTACTGAAATCCATAGAATACTCAGATAAATCCAATAAACCCATGAAGATAAAGAATTGATTTCTTCAGCTTTAAATAATGAAGATTGATTAATTAAATTGCTGACCATGACTAAAATCTCAGTTTCATTCATCCTGATCAAAGTAGAACGATTTATTGTAACAAATTTATAGTAAATATCTACAATTCCTTCTTTTGGCGGTATTGGTTTAAAAGGTGTAATGATCGGGTAGGTGAAAATTTGAATATTATTATTAATACCGTATAAAAAATTTATTAATAGAAAAATTACATACAATTTGTAAAACAAAAACATTTTAAATACAATTATATTAAAAATTTACACTTAAATATCACTAGACGGTTATGTCACTCATCACAGTTCGATTCTTGTCTAAAATGAGGATAGAATCCATTTCACAATAAGCAATCAAAACTATTCCTTCAGGTATAATGGGTGTTTTGAACTGAATGGAAAGTGAAGTTGTTCCCTCTGTAATTAAATCTACACATTCATTTTCCTCCATACTATTAGTCATATTGAATGCAAAAATTGTCCATCCTTTACGATATTTTTCGAGAGTGATCCCATTACTATCAGTTTTCCCAGATAATCCCAATGCTTCATTTAGTTCATAAAATGCTCTAGTGTATTGATTATTGGTAAAATCAAGTTCAAAGGGGGCAGCTGGCCATTGCTTACCATTAGCCATCAAACTTATTGATCGAACATTAAATGGCTTAAAATTAAACGGACTTTTATTTTTATGACCAACATATGCAGAATTCTCCACCATTCCGATAATTACACGTTTAGGTAATTGTCCTGTGAAAAGCGCGCCGTTATATTCTGTTCTGTTAGGACTCAGGAAGACACTCTTGACATATGATTTTCGGTGGACATATTTTGCTTCCTTATTTTCTAATCTTTTTTGAATATCCAAAGCTAACCCGTCGACGAGTTCAAGTGTTTTTACATATAATTTTAGTGAAGTTATTTCAAGTTTATAATTTGTATTATTTCCTGCAGCACTCAATAGCATAAATTGATTATCATTTGGAGTTAATTGAATATCAATCTCAACACCGTTGACCATATATCTTTCCTGATTAAAAACATCTGCATCTATTTTTGAAATCAATTGTACGTTTTTACTTCCCGAAAAAAGTTCCTTTCTTTTAACAAAACCCTTTTGCTGATTTGAATCTTGATCTTCTTCATCCATAAAATACCCGCTAGCTTGTAAATGTGAATATTTCACCGGTTCAGGAAATGATAATTCTGTATCGAGATAAGATTTATAAGCATAAAGTGAATTAGCATCATACACTTCTCTTCCTTGTACGCTAATCTTCAAATTTTTTATCCAGGTTGTGCCAATTAAATTAATTGGTGCTACGACATCACCATCTTCAAGATTAACATAATTTCCATTAGCATCAGCTTTCTTAATGCACATTTCAGTCAAAAGATAACATTTGTTCAAGTCAATAAAACTACTAGTTGGGTGTATTTTAAAATGATACGGAACATCCGTCAAAGGGTTTAATGGTAAATATTCCCTAACCGATGAACTACTTATCGAGACATTTGTAGGAGGTAGAGAAAAAATCGATAAAGCAGATGTTATAGAATTTGCAGATTCATGATCAATCTTCTTAAAGACCATCTTTAGTATAATCCTCCAAATACGTCAGATCTCTTTCTCTTTCTGATTAATTTCTTTGGAATTGTTTTTCCAATAATGGATTGTTCGTTGAAAATTCGTTTTCTTTTAATACTCTTTCTTCCCGTTCCAAACTGTCTTGCTAATCCACTCTTTTCCAAAACATTATCCATACCCTTTTTAGCCTCTGTAATTATTTCAGGTTTAGTAACCGATCCACTTTCCATATTATCTAATAATCGACTTCCCGTCGATAATGCTTCTCTACCTAATACCATTCCAGCACTTTTAATTTTTGGAAGAACAGCTCTCCATAACATTCTTAGCACATCACCTAACCCTCCTCCTCTCTGTCTCCCGTACCCTCTTTGATATGGAGGAATCCCTTTAAAATAACTGAATTCTCCAGATCCAATTTGTTCAATAAAATCATCAAGAGTTACAGAAGTGGGATCAAATATTTCATGAACCATTTTATCAACGATAATTAAAAATACAATAATAAAAATAATTTAAAATACAACAGATTTCTTAAATAGTAATACAATTAAAGTTGTTCCAAATTGAAATGGTACCAATCTTCCTTCCCTTGTTCTGATCTCAATCTCAATTTCATTCAATTGTTTCACTACTACTTTATTGTATATGGGTGCTTCATAAATTTTTTCAACTATATCACCAAATTTTCCATCGACTGCAACAATACGTAAAAGGGAAGCTAANATACAATAATAAAAATAATTTAAAATACAACAGATTTCTTAAATAGTAATACAATTAAAGTTGTTCCAAATTGAAATGGTACCAATCTTCCTTCCCTTGTTCTGATCTCAATCTCAATTTCATTCAATTGTTTCACTACTACTTTATTGTATATGGGTGCTTCATAAATTTTTTCAACTATATCACCAAATTTTCCATCGACTGCGACAATGCGTAAAAGGGAAGCTAACTGGTCCCCAACTATGATATTTTCGGTTACTCCATTAATATACACGCAGAAGCTGTTAATTCCACCCTTCAAATCACAGTTATATTTTGCCACTAATCCTCCTCGTAATTTGTTTATTTCATCTTCAAATCCTAATATATAACCTATTTGAGGTGAAAGTTGGACAAAATCTACCAATTCATTATTAATTTGTACCATAAATCTCTTTCGATCTTCCAGATAGAAAAATTTTATTTGACGTAATGCTTCAATCATTTCATTAAATTTAATTGTCTTAGCGTGTGCTCTCATTTTATTCTGAAGATCTGCTCCCTTTGTTAAAGGTAGAGCTAAAGGAAAATTCTGATCTCGTTTGTTCGCTTCATATTCTAATGCAGCAAACCTTTTCCTTCTATATTCAATAAGTTGTTGAAGTTTTTGAATTTCCTTCTCTATGGCATCTTTTTGGGGATCATTATCCTCTTCAGTTTTTTTGCGCAATTCTCTAATTTTGTTAATAGGAATTTGTAATTCTTCATAATTATGCTCAATTGCTTCCCAATAATCTAATGGATGTTTTTCATAGAAATCGCTAACATATTCTTGATTTTGTTCCCAACTTTGTCTCTCATACTCTTCCTTGGATTTTTGCAATTCTTTCTGCAGAATTGCGTTTAATAAGATGTTTAAGTTTCTACGTAATCTTTTCATTTGCACTCTTAAAATTGTAATTTCAGTATTTATACTTCTTATAATCTCTAAATCCGATTCATCCTTATTTTTTGAAAATTTTTCCTGAATTTCGGCAAACAACTTTAGCACTTCTAATCTTTTCTCATCAAGTTTTGGTCGATAAGTGGAAGGTTCTGGATAAAGGTTAAAAAAGTCGGATGCATATCTTTCAGCATAAAGTCGTTTTTCTTCATCCTTCCGCTTAGCTTCTTGTTCTAATGTATCCAATTTTGATTTCTTCAAATCAGATTGACTCTGAAGATCTATAAGCTCATCTAACAACTTTCGCTTTCTCGAAAAATCACTTTCACCGGAATGTTCATTTGCTTTTTCTTCTGTTTTTTGTTTTAATTCTTCAAAGTTTCTCTTTTCTTCTTCAATTTTTTCCCAATAATCATCATAATTTTCGTAGAAAAATAAGGAAAGCCACGAATCTCCTTCTTCATCTTCCTGAACATCTCTTCTCTCTCTATTATTCAATATATCGTCAGCTTTAGATTCAATAATCTGATTAATATTTGCTTCCAATTCTTTTTCTGTATGATAGGAACTTTTTGGAATTTTTATCCCCATTTTTGTACCA
>LDKF01004713.1:0-13144 GCA_001026735.1 Rotylenchulus reniformis | reverse complement strand
CCCCCCCCCCCTAAATCCCCGAATCAGCTTCACAAGCTGCTTGCGGGTCTAGGGCGCCAGGTATAAAAAAAATAGAAAAACATCAAAGTGAGACAAAATACATAAAATAAGTAATAAGATGGGGTCAGATCACGTCATTCCTAATTCCTATCCTATAGTACGGGCCCAGTTATGGATTTGATTCAGATCCAACCGAAGATCCGAATTTTTTTTTGCTGGAACGATGATTCTTTTCGTCCCATACCCTCTAAAATTTTGTTACCACCCTGATTCAAAAAAATAGCAAATCAACTTAAGTTTTCTATTATTTTGAACAAATACATGGAATCGGAACAGCAAGAACCAAATTCTTCATCGATGCCATATTCAACCACAAATGCTTTGTCACCAAATACGCCACTGCAAAACGAAAAAGAAAAAACGTTAAAAGATCGAATCATGGAAAGCATTATGGGCGCACACGAGGAGGAGGATGGACAGGGGGAGAAAGGTGCCAAGTCCAATCCATTTTATCACTTTTAAAAACATTCAATTATACCAGATATTTGCCGTGTTTGTCGTCTGTCCGGGAACGATACTCTTTACCATCCTTGCCTTTGTATTTTTAATATAAAATTACTCGCCTTTCTGTTAATTTTAATTGATACTTTAGGCACTGGAAGCATCAAATATGTTCACCAGGATTGTTTGCTACAATGGCTCAAGTACAGCAAAAAGGACGTGTGCGAACTGTGCAATCACAAATTTTCGTTCCGCCCTCTTTATCGTCCAGATATGCCCGAGCGGTTGCCAATCTGGGATCTTCTTAAAGGTACAGTATCTTTAATTCTTCGGCTAACAATCTTTGATTTTTTAGGCGTTTTTCTCATTTTGGCTCGATTTATGCGTCTTTCTTTTACTTATGCATTGGTTGCGTCTTGCTGGTTGGGTCTTGTTCCGTTGATGGCCGCTCGAATTCATCGACTGGTCTTTTCCGGACTGATTTCGTCCTTCTTTTCTTCTCGAATTCTGCAACTTTTTTCCACCGAAAATGTTGCCATTGATATTGCGAGGGGCTCCTTGGTTGTCACCATTTTCCTTTGCACTTTCATTTCTCTCGTTTGGCTTCGAGAACAAATTATGGTAAATGTTAATAATTTGATTAAAATATAAATGTCCAACATCTGATCAACAGATTGGAGGTCCAGCGCATCTTTTGCATCTCCAAGAAGAGCAACAGCCAATGGCTACTGAAGCACAAAATCCTCAAGGTAGTCTGGATGATAGATAAAATGCAAATCCATAACGAAAAATTAGCATTTTTAATGAGCACAATATACTGAATAAAAATTTTTCGATTAAAAATTAACCCAAGTATGGTCAGATTTTTTTTGTTATTTCTGGAAATAATAAAATAGACCAAATTCACGAAGTCAATAATCTATTAGCAGATCATTCTTTAACGATTTTTTCTTTGATTTTTTGTAAATTCTCTAAAATATAAGATCATCAACCAGAACCAAGAGCAGAGGTGGCAAATGCATCATCGTCTCATCGTCAAGAAAGGACCTTGGATGTAATTGGTAAATAAAATCACCATATCATCTAACTCTAATAGATCATTTAGCTGACAATGAGGGGCAACCTGGACCATCTACTTCTTCTGCGACTTCTAACTCGGAAATTGGAACAGAGAGTACACGTCAGCAAGATACCGGATCCCAACCAGAACAATCATTGGTCCGAAATGAGCAGCAACAGCAATCGCGGCCTTTGCAATTTTACCAGCCAGTTCAGCCAGCCCTGGTCGAGAATCACAACAACGCTCATCAGCCCGAACAGGATGCCCAAAACGGGGAGGCCGCAGCAGCAGCGGAAATTGACCCGCAACCCCAACGGTTTGTGGACGAGTTGACATGGCAACGATTGTTGGGGCTGGACGGATCTTTCGCGTTCATCGAACATGTGTTCTGGACCATCTCGCTGAACGTGGTCTTCAACGTCGTCTTTTGTTCGTTTTTAATTTATTTAATTTTTTATTTTCAAAAAGAATTAAAATATTTTTTAGTATATTTTCCTGCACAAATTGGCGTTAGTGTCATGGCACTTTGTGGATTTGGGCCTGGCAAAGTTACATACTTTGAATTGCCGATCTCCATTTTGGCTGGTTTGATTGTCATTTTGATGCATGGTCTTGTCATCCACAGAATCGCAAAGATATTCCGTCTTAAAACGTTTGTTTTTTTTCGATGATACTACATCAGCAATTTTATACAATTATAGACTTTATACAACAGCTGGCATGATTTGTTTGATGTTAAAGGTGTTCCTCCTTGTGGTGGTTGAACTAATTTTCTTCCCCATTCTTTGCGGGTGGTGGTTGGACATTTGCTCGGTAAATCTAATTATTATTTTTGAATATTTTATAAATTTTTGTCTTTCAGCTTCCGCTGACAGGAATAACACTGGAGGAGAGAATCCGTGTGTTCAAACAATATCCAAGCTCGTCCATGTTTTTGCATTGGCTGGCTGGAATGGTAAGAAATTAAAATAAAAAAAGATTAAAATTTGCATCTTTTTTAGGTTTATGTGTTTTACTCAGCCTCGTTCATCCTCATCCTCCGTGAACTGTTACGACCAGGCGTCTTATGGTTCATTCGAAACCTAAATGATCCTGACTTCAATCCCATTCAAGTCTGTTTTTTTTAATCAAATGATACGCATTTTCGGTCCCCACTCTAGACCATTATAGTTTTAACCCTAATATTAGTCATCATCATCCTTCGGTTTAGGATAATTATTCTTTTTAGAAGATATTCAAATAAGGCAAATTTTTCATTTAGAAGGAACTTTTATTTTTGGCTTCCTTGCCCAAATAACAGGATTTTTTAAGGAAATGATTGAACAACCTGTTCCTCGTCATCTTCGGCGTCTGGTGGCCTCCATGTCGCTGTTCTTCTCGATCATTTTGCTGGTTGTTTATGTCCCACTGCGCACCATCAAATGGCTGTTCCCGTCTGCTTTGCCCTATGTATTTTCCGGGTCTGCCGACACTCCACTTGTGGAATATTCCTTCGAATTAGTACTTCTTCAGGTATTTTTCCGTTAAAAAATTTTACCGAATTGTTTAGATGATCTGTGTTTTCAGGTAATTATGCCAGCCATTTTGGAATACTCCAAGGCGTATTCACTGCTGAAAAGGGCCGTTCGTTTCTGGTGTCGCGTTGTGGGAGGATGGCTATTGCTGGACAGTTACCTTCTTCCGGCTGACAAAGAGAAGCGCAACGTGGACCAGCAACATCAAAGACAACGAGCCCGAGAGCGACTATTGCGAGGGAATCAGGAGGAGCAGATCGGGCTGCTGGAGGCACTGGAAGCAATTGAGGACGACACGACGGATGATGAGGAGGAAGAAGGGCCAGCAGTGGAGAATGACGTAGAAAATGATCAGCAAAGGGAAAGAAGGGAGGAGGAAAACGGCGAGGAAGTGGCGGATGACACCGAGAGTGAAGAAGAGGAGGGACAGCAACAAGCAAATGGCCAAAATTCTGATGAGGAGCAGATCGATGGCCCGGAAGAGGATGAACATCGACAAGGTCACGAAGCGGAACCAGTTCATCAACAAAATGAAGAACATGTTGAGCCAGTGCCAAATGACGTCAACCTTGAGCAACACTTACGGCAACAGCGACTCCAAGCCCAACTTCAACGCGAACAACGGAATCTTGGTGCCCAGCATCAAGCATTGCTGCGATTCCGTGATCCGTCCGTGGCTGAGGACTATGTTCGCCCCAACTATTTCCCGCTTCGAATTGCTGTTCTTCTGATTTGTGTTGCGGCCACAGCAGTGATCATCTCTCTGATCTTCTTTCTCGTTCCGGGTATCAAAATAATCAGATCAATTAAATTATATTTTGTTTATTTATAAGTTTCTATCGGACGAGTTCTGCTCTCAACTCTGGCACTGACCAATCAACCTGTGCACGACTTGTACACAATTGCTGTCGGTCTTTATGCTTGCTGGCTATGCATTCGGCTCTCTTTGCTCTCCAGAGAATGGGCTCATAAGGGATGGGCTTACATGAAAAAGGTCATTTCTTATTACAATTTTTGCACAATCTTTCAGTTTGAATTTCTATTAAATTGGTTAATTTTTTAGGTATTCAATGCAGCTGTTTGGCTCCTTTTGCGCATCGTTGCCGCCTCCTTCCCGCTGCTCGTGGTCATTCCCTTCATGCTCGGCTTCTATTTCCAAATGCTCGTCATCAGTCCTCTCCGCGTGGCCATCTTCCAGTCCCCGCTTTTCTTCCCATGGAAGGAATGGGCCATGGGTGTGGTGCACTTCAAAATTTTGTGTGCTTCCGTTTTGATGGGACCCGATTGGTGGCTAAAAACTGCTTTTGAGCAGGTGTGGATTTTAAAGATTTTATTGTTAGTGTAACTGAATATACATATAATTTTTTTCAGATCTATGCCGATGGGATCTGGAATTTCCGTCTGCGGGATCTCTACACTAACCTTGTGTTTCCCATCGTCAATGCTCTGGCCTTTCTCATCGCATTCCCTTACGTCATCAGCAAGTTCTTGCTCTTCTTTGTCGGTTGGTTACCACTTACCATAATACAATTCGATTTGGTTATAATTATTCAGATGCATCACGAGAGGAACAAGTCATTGTCACCCGATATGCATATCCATGTCTGCTCTGCTCAATTTGCTTCTCCGCATTCCTTGCATGGCAATGGCAAAAGCTCAAATTGTTGGCTGAGAGGATACGTAATGAAAAAGTAGGTTTTGGGTTTTTGAAATTGTTTATTTTTTTCTATTTTTTACCTTTTAAACATTTTGTTTTTTAAGTATTTGATCGGCACACAATTGGTCAATTTTTACCGGGACAACACACCTGCGAAAGTGTTGTCCATCAATCCTATGACCACAGCAACGGCGGAAAATGTTGAGCAAATAGCAGAGCAACAACAACAACAGCCGATGGATGCAGACAACAGGCCGGAATTGGCACAAAATGATGAGGGGAGAGGAGGGACGGAAGTGTGAAGGGGGAGGAGGAGGAGTTCTGTGAAATCAAATGGACAGCAAATCCATGCACATTCATTCGATTGTAGAAATGAACAAAGGTGTATGTAAACAATTTACAACAAAAGAAAGCTCGGATCAGATAAATTAGGTGAATTGGGGTGGGGGTGTCCATTTAAAATTCATTGACCTGTCCTTTATGCTAATTGCTCAGAGATCTTTACTTTACGAATATTGACGCCTTTCTGGGAATAGTCTCTCTCATCAGAAACATCCCTTTTGGGTCCGTCGGAACTGTGACCATTGCCGGCTGTGCACCCGGTACACCTTGGCCGGCTTGATGGTCGTTGTGTGGAATTGGGTGTGGGCAACGGTGCAGGGAACGGCGATTTTGGGGAACGGGCACAGGGAGTAGGAAAGGCAGGGGGGTGGAGGGACCACGTCGGGGTAGGCATTGATGAAGAGGGAGCAGTGACGGATGGCGGAGAAATAGTGCAGACGGGAGGGCAGAGAGCGCATGATCTACAGAAGAGCAGGGAAATAGTGCAAGGAAGAGAAAAGAGGGAAATGTGCAAATAGTGCAGAAGAGGGGGCATAAATAAATACTGTAATGTTTACCCCGGCGACGGTTTGGTTGGCGAAAAATCGCTGTGCCTGGTCTGCCAATCTCGTCGAGTTGGCCAGAGCAGACAACACATTGTGCCGGTAGCCGATGCCAGCAGTGTCATTGAGCTGAGTGATCGGTTTGGATAGATCGATTGGGTGATCGGGGGGGGGGGCAACTGACCTCCCTGGACAAGTGCAGCATCATCGCGTAGCGGACGGCCAGCTGGGCGGGCCGGTGGCCCAGCGAGTATTGTCGCGTGAAGTGGACCCAGAAGGCGTGGACGCGCGAGGGACGGATCACAATTTTCTCGCTGTTGTAGACCCGCTTGGTGAACACCGCGTTGCGGAGGAGACTTCCCACGTGGAAGGCGGACGGAGAACGATCTGGGGAAGGCAAGAAGCCGGGATAGGAGGATGGTGGGTGACTGATCAGATCAAATGTGCAACGCCCGGATCATGATCAATGTCACCCTGATCTGATTGTGCTAGTATTGATCAGTCAGTTGATCAACAGTGAGTTGAAACTTGGAGTATCCCTTTCCCGACTTCACCAAATCTGACAGACATCCGCCTCATCCCCTATCTAATCAGTAAGATAACCACTCGCTTGGACAAAGAGCACGAAACCATCCAGTACACGTCAAGTCCTGATCAGCTTAATCCCCTGCTGATATTTATTATTATTTATTATTTTTTTATTATCAAGTTTTCTCGGCTAGCCCCCCGCTTCGACCTGATCATTCCCCCTTTTCCTAATCCTCTCCTTCCCCCCTGATACCTATCTCCCCTTCCCTCTCACTTTCCATGGCCCTCCGCAGTATTCCGCTCTCCAACTTGTTCACGTAGAAATATGCCGCCCGCGGGAATTCGCGCGCCGCCGCGTGCAGCGCCACCGGCAGACTGGGGAAGCCGGTGGTGACCAGCAGGTCGTCCCAGTCGACCAGAGATATGAACTGGGCACTGGCACGGAACTCGTAGAAACACTCGTGGGCCATGGCCAGCTGGCCGGAGTACTCCATCTCCCGATCCGGGTCAAAGTTCATCATCGGCAGCAGCGGAAGTTTGACGCCCTTGGCAAATGGAATTGAAATTGGAAAAGTGCCAAAGGCCCAAAAAGGGGAAACGAGAACGAACAAACAATGTAATGCCCCAAAGTTGAAAACAAGTCCCAAGCTTACTTGTTAGTTCGAAATTTTGAGGGATATTAGCAGATTAGGGGTGGGGGAGGGAGGGTCTGATTGAATTTACTTTGGCGGATTCGGTGTATTTGGACATGCGGATTCTAACTGGATATCCCCTATACCTTTCGGATGGCCAGCCGCCCCTCCGCTTCGTAGGCTCTGATCAGGTCGAACACCGGGGAAAGGGCCGAGTACACGTGGGTGACCACCGAAAAGGAAAGGACATATCATGGCCGCGACAGTAAGACCCACCAAGTCCACGCCCAGACTCTTGTACACCTCCATGGCCGCGATCAGCAACTCCCACTTCTCGAAGGCGAAGATGCGGCTGATGCACATCACCAGCTGGCGCGGTGTTCGGTCCGCCCTCCGGGGATATATCTTTGATCGGGGAAGATTTGGATTGAAGTCGACATCCCGGATCCCCAATCTCTAATCCTGCATCCCATTCGATTCGCCCGTTTCCTTCAACCCTTTGCCTTTTGGTCCTCTGGATCTTGGCCCTTCAGACCTTGTGCAGAATTGGCCGAGTGTATTTGGCCCTCAGGGCATTGTCCGCCAGCACTTCGGTGCCCAAGTCGACGAACGCCCTCCGGACATTGGGCGGCCCTCGGGCGGGCAAAGAGCCGGGAGGGAAGTTGCACCAGGCGACGAAGATGATCAGTTGGCAGATGCCCACATAGTCGACTTGGGCCAACTGTGCCGGAGAAAGTGAGGAGGAGGAGGGGGAGGGGGAGGGGGAAGATGAGGAAGAAGTGTTGTGGAGGGAGCAACGCAGCCAGGGAAAGTCATCGTTGCGGTTGGCCAGAAAGAGGACGGCCACAGAGTCGCGCGGAACCGGGGAGAAGCTGAGGTTGGGAGGACGGGGAAGTTGGCCAAGAAAAAAGGCAAATGGGAGGGAGAGGGATGGAATTAGCCAAAAGCGGAAGGGAATCGATCAAGGAGGGGGAGGGAAGAAGGTTGTGAACGGCAAAGTGAAAATTGACAGGGTTGTGGTTGGCCAAATCCATCCTCTCTCCGCCCCAGTTTAGCAAAATAAATTTCAGTTCGGGTGTTCGAAACCACCCAAGCGACCAAAAGATCAAAAGGGACCTGGTACTGTTCTCGTAGAAGAAGCTGGCGTAGATGAACACATCACGGGTCTGGGGCTTAGGAACAGGGCCAAGCCAGATCAGAAGGTGGCCCAGCAGGATCAGCTGAAGAAGACAGGAACCGAACAGGCCCAGAAGAAGCAGAACACTCTTGTCCTTGTGGAAGAAGCGGCGGAACTGAAGTTGGAGCTGAAAGAGGGCGGCCAGGAGCCGGGGCAAAGTGCGCAGCAGCATCGAGATTGAGAGGAAGCGAGAAGATCCTTGAAGTGATCAATATCAGTTTTGACTTTTGATATGGGGGGAATCAGGATCAGGAGACGATCAGTGATCCGGTTCCGGTGATCAGCTGATCACAAGGGCGGTGAAGGACTAGAAAGGGGAAATTCAGGGTCATCCGATGAAGAAAGTTTGAAAATGATCAAAGCTATTTTTAGAGCTTTATCAGTTATTATCCCACGGACTTGTATGAAATAATAAATGACCATGACGAGTTTTTAGGATGCCGAAGGAGGGACCAAGACATGGAAAATGGAAAGAGAGGCAAAAAAGTTGAGAAATTGAAGAGAAAAGGGAAGAGAAGAGAAGGGAAAAGCTTATCTGGGACGCCCATCTCAGTCAGCAGAACGGGATTCCCGGAGAATCACGAAATCCCCCCCCCCCCCTCCGCCGACCATCGGACTCATCTTCACCCTCTCCTCCGCCCAAGTTCATCCTCCCGATGAGCTGATCCTCTTCCTCTTCCCCCTTCTCCTCCTCTCTCATCTTCCCCATCCCTTTTCCCCTCTTTTCTCATATTTTTTAAATTTTGTTCCAGAATGGTCTCCAACTTTGCCCTGGAAAGGGCCATCCGTTACCTGAAGCTGTTCCTTCTGGTGGTCATCCTGGTCCACCTCTACCAGATCCTCCACATCCTTCTCGACATTTACTCCATTGCCACCCAGAAGCCGAAGAGTCTTGCCGAGAAGTTCGCCACCATCTACGACATCAGCAGTGAGTTGTGAGTTGGCTGTCGATCGGGGATTGTTTCACCGGTGATTGGGGCCAAATTGATCATTGATCACTTGGCATTGGTGACATTTCGATCGGTCCCCGTTGCCCCATTCAGAGAAGGGATACAACAAAAAGATCCCGGTCCATCCGGTGCTGTACAAGCTGCTCATCCGACGTGACTATTTCCCCAGACAGTGGACCAAGAAGGGCAGATTCAGGTTCAGCATGGTCAGTGATTATTCATCCGATTTAAAGTGATCAGATTCGATCAATCACACTGAAAGTGATCCGACTGACGACTGATCAATCGGTCCCCTCCAAGTCCAGGTGTTCTGCAACATGAACAGCACCATTGTGGGCGACTACAGCACCCACACAATGTGCCAAGTGCCTTTCTACCCTCAGCTGCAGCGGAACACTCGCAATGTTCGGCAGGGGTTGATCCAAATTGATCAGTGATCAGTCACATTTTTGATCAAAGGTCTACTTCATCGGGGGCGAGCAGGAGGACAAGCTGTTCACCCACAACTTCCAGCTGCTCACCGGCTCCTTCTACAACCTGACCTTTGTGAACAATGTACATATGTGCTAATTTGATCGAATTTGGCCAAATTTGGCAAAAATTATGTATTTTTGCAGACAGAATTGGATGTGATAGTGGAGACCCAGATGGGCATCAAGGATCTGGTGTCCGCGGGGTACAAGTACGGCACCACGGAGATGATCAAGTACGACCTGCACAGGCCGGGCCAGGAACAGCTGGTCCACTCACTGACCACCCCGGTGGAGGCATGTGTGATCTTTGTGGCACTGCGGGCGCATCCGCCGGAAAAAGTGCGCAAATTCGTGTGGTAAGTGTGGGGGGGACGGAGGAGGGCAGGATAAGGCAGAAAAAGGTATGCAAATCCCTAAGACCCGAAAGATGTAAGGGTCCCGGGAATGGCAACCATGTCCCAGGAAAAGGCTCACGACCTTTCTCCGCCATTATCCGGCGTTTGTCCCCTCAAGGGAAATGAACTTCTCGCTGTACCATGTGCTGTACGCGCCCCGGTACACCCCTTCCGGCACTTTCATCACCTTCGTCCGGCAATCCTGTATCGGCAAACACAACGCCCAGGGACCATTGCTCACCACGGAGCGAAGACGGAGAGGAAGAGGAGGAAGAGGGAGCAAGAAGAGAAGGCACAAGAAGAGAGAGCAAAGATGAACGAGAGAGTGCAGAGGAGAGAGAGAGAGCGATTTATTAGTGATCTGATCGGGTCAGGAAAGGATGATATTCACTGGGTTGGAACCCATAAAATGACCAATCCCGTCATCGGTCGGAAGCCCATCAACGAATTTCCACCGCCACGACATCCTCCATTTGGCCAATCATTCTGGCGAATTCGCTTCGGGATCGCTGCAAAATGCACTTTCGCACGATTGGGACCATTTCCCCCACCGTCGGAGGGACTCACCGCTCTAAGAGTCGGCACACAGGCCAATGGCACCCGTTGGGTGCTCTTCCGGTAGCTTTGACATTGGGAATCGAAATGGAAGGTCTGAAGAAGGTGAAGAGTGATCAATGACCAATGACCATCCATTGATAGCTGATAATCCAATGGATCAATAGATTGATCACTTTGATGTCGTAGAAGATGGGTTCGCAGCGAAGTTGGGTGGCGGGCATCACGGAGAAGGGGTGAGGGGACGGCGAGCACAGACACTGGACCTGGGGGATGCGCCTGGGCCAGCGCTGAAGGGAGGGGATTACTGTAATTGAG
The DNA here is from genome assembly GCA_001026735.1 of Rotylenchulus reniformis. Taxonomy (NCBI): domain Eukaryota; kingdom Metazoa; phylum Nematoda; class Chromadorea; order Rhabditida; family Hoplolaimidae; genus Rotylenchulus; species Rotylenchulus reniformis. The sequence continues at coordinate 2,500 of LDKF01004713.1, read as the reverse complement.
GACAATGGTACGGTGGGGGTACGGTAACTGATTGGTGACAATAATTGTAAAGGGTATGATACTCAAGTAGAGGAACCCAGCTACTGTACTTGGTACGGTGCATAGATTAATTAGACTTTGAGAAGAGGTCATGTCTGTAGAGATACGTTACTTACAGTGTATTAACCTAACTTAGCAAGAAATGAACTCACTCTGCCGTCAACATTGCGCACTCTCTCAAAAGGGCACAATGCGCGCATTTGGAGAGACATGTCCTGTTAGGGATGGCCATACTGTACCTGTGCTCTATGATGCCATTGTCCCTTCTTCGTCTATTCCTCCCCCTCCCTTTCCCTGATCTTCCCCTTCCTCGTTGCTTGATCGTTCTCACTTGATCAGTTTTTCCTTTCTCTCTCTCGTTCTCTCTCTTTCTTTTGATCGACTTGATCCCTCTGCGGACTTTCCTTCCTTTCTTTCTTTATCTGTTCTCTTACATATCAACATTCTCTTCTCTCTCCCTTTCTCTGACCAATACCCCTCTCCTCCCCAATCACTTCCAATCCTCTCCTTACCGGCTTGATCTCCTCATCAAAGGGACCTATGAATCACAAGGCCCTATCACTTAGCTCATTGCACTTNCCCTTCTTCGTCTATTCCTCCCCCTCCCTTTCCCTGATCTTCCCCTTCCTCGTTGCTTGATCGTTCTCACTTGATCAGTTTTTCCTTTCTCTCTCTCGTTCTCTCTCTTTCTTTTGATCGACTTGATCCCTCTGCGGACTTTCCTTCCTTTCTTTCTTTATCTGTTCTCTTACATATCAACATTCTCTTCTCTCTCCCTTTCTCTGACCAATACCCCTCTCCTCCCCAATCACTTCCAATCCTCTCCTTACCGGCTTGATCTCCTCATCCTCCCCCTCCCCTTCCATGGCTCTTCCGGAGCTGCAGTTCCCCCCTCCCCCTCCTCTTTCCCCCGCCATTTCCTCTCCGATCACTTCCGCCGCCATCGATGATATTTGCCCTTCGTTGATCATCGCCAATAAATCCTCCTCGATCCCGGGCATCTGCAGGATTTGCTCCCGACTACAGTGGTGATCTTCCCTTTGTCGAAGCAACAATTTGGCACGGCGGAACCTGAATTTGCACAGATTTGGGAGTTTCACATTGATTTTCTGTGATCCTTTCGCGTTGGGTCCAAACCGATAGTCAGGGAAAACAGACAAAGGATGAAGAAAGGGAAGGGGAAGAAGGGATGGCAAGGAATTGTCCCAATTGGCCAGCCAAATGTCTCAATGGATCCAATCTGATTGTGAGGATCCATGGAATGTGCCAAAGTGTTTGATGGACCATTCGCATGATTTCGGCCCCAATTGTGCCAAATCTGTTTTTTGTCCCCCTTCCCCCCCCCCTCCCATTGGTTCCCCACCTTCTCGGGTTGTCGCCCGCCACTTGGCCAACCCCGTCCCGGTCCTCACTCCACAACCGGGCCCATCTTCTTCCCATCATTCCTTCTCTTTCTTCGCTCATCGGAAGAACAAATTGGTCGCTTCTCTCATCGGAGGCGGAGGAAACCAATGAGGAGATGAAGCAGCACTTAACGGAGGAGGGACGGAGATGGATGGATGGATGGATGGATGGAGGGGGCAAATGTGTTGGGACTTGGTGCACACCCCATGTCTGGTCTGGTTGGATCTCCGAATTTTGGCTTTGGTTTTGAGGGTAACACCAACAGTCAATCTTGTTCGTTCGTCCCTATCCTCACTGTTTTACCGTTACAAAATACCCTTCGCATATAAAAATTCTGATACAATCAAAATTCCCAAAAATTCGTTTCATTCTCCTTCAAAAAATGTTTTCGCCTTATTTTTACAAGGGACACCTGTAGGAGGAGGAGACCAAACCACCGAAAAAGCAATTGGAAATGCGAAATGCCATTTTGGGGGCCAAATTTTGCCAAAAGACGACGAATCTGGAGAAAAACGTAAGCATAGCGTATGAGTCAACAAAATCTATTGGGAGATGGGAGGAGTGAGCAGCGAAGGACCAAGTGCAATGAGCTAAGTGATAGGGCCTTGTGATTCATAGGTCCCTTTGATGAGGAAGCTCAGGATCCCACGGAAATCCAAATTTGGCCAAAAGGTTAAGAAAGTCCATCCAAGTCCATGCAAAATTACCACTTAAACACAATTTTAAGGGAAGGAATGGGGGGGGGAGAGGACGAAGAGTACTGTACAGAGAAGTACAGTAAGAGAAGTACGGTAAGGGAAGTACAGTAAGAGAAGTACGGTAAGGGAAGTACAGTAATGCCCTTTACCTGAAACAGCAGCAAAGGGAACAGCAAACCGAGGCCCAGTGATGCTGGGGAACAGCGATGGTGGCGAATGGAGAAGATGGCGGAGAAGGAGGAGATGGAGAAGGTCATCCTCAAAGGCAAGGGGAAGATGGAAGGAGGGGGGACACGAATGTGCCAGAGACAGCAATAGGATGGGAAGGTCCAAAATTGGAAGGAACTGATCGGGGAGGG
>LDKF01004710.1:0-14817 GCA_001026735.1 Rotylenchulus reniformis | reverse complement strand
TTTATAGAATTACTTTTTTTTAAATCGTTAGATTTACTTTACAAAAACCTGGATTTTTTTCAATTCAAAAATTTACTATTACTTATGTTTTTATAAGATTTAATTATTCATTATTATTTTGTTTTAAATTCATTTTGTAATTTTAATCATATTAAACGCTAGGGCTAGGGCAATGGAGCCAGTAAGAAATATGTAACAAGTTTGGGTGTTTGTAAAGTTTAGATTACGAAAAAATCCGAAACCTAAACTTTAGTTAAGGGCAAAATTTTTTTGGTGTCGATGGTGGTTTTCGATTATTTGAGGCCCTTACTTAAATATTTATTATTCTTTATCATCATGGCAACGCCAACAAAAAATATTTTTGTATCATTTGTGCCATTCTTTGCATGATAACTTCGGTATCCTGTCTAAGCCTGCTGGTCCAGTCTAAGCCTGCTGGACATCCGACTTCATAGATTCTTAAAACATTTTCAGTGCTTTACTTTTTTATCCAAATTAAGCTCCACAATAATTCTAAAGGAATTTAGTTATTTAATAAATGTATAGTTTGTTTGTGCATGGCCTGCTCGTATTCTAATTAATATTTACGTAAATATATTCATATTTTTAAGTTATTAATAATTTTATGAGGTTTAACTCCTAATTTTTATTACTATTTTTGAATTGTAACGACCAGGGCTGGACAAGGACCGGTGAGTTAAAAAAAGTTTAAAATGTTAGAAATGTTGCATGAAAAAATGACAAATTCTTTTAATAAAAAGAAAGGATTCGAACAAATAACAAAAATATTCAAAATTAAACATGTTTAATTTTTAAAACTGACCTAAAAATCCTTTAACTCGTTTTGCATGTCTTACAGGCACACTTATTTTATGCAAACGGCATTCTTAAAATACTTTTGCATATATATTTAGAAATTCCGATGAGTTACAAATCCTGCTGTTCACATCGTCTGTTTATACATATTATGTTTGTCTTATTATACTACCATCTGTTGCATTTTATTGTGCCGTTGACTTACCTAAATGTTTTCAACAGAGCAATTTTTTATGAAAACATAATTAAAAGTAAGAAATATATATACAACTTTGGGTCGCACAATTCCAAAATTTGTCACGAAATTATACTTTAAAACTTTATTTTTATACTGTAATGAGTAAGATCCTCTTCCATGTTACGACATAATATCCCATCCCTTTTCATGGTTATATATTTTTTAGAAATGTTGAATTTTTACATTGACCTTTTATTTATTTTGGAATTTTTTTTTGCCTAATTTGTTTGATTCCTGTTTTGCATTTAGAAATTCAAAAAATGCTTTATGCTTCATTCATTTATTATTTCAAATATTTTATGTGTTAAATAAAAATGAATTTGGGTTTTTAAAAAATGCTTGGAAAAAATACAAAAATAAAATTGTCGCCATAGACTCGTGAATGTCGTCGATTTGTTCGTGGTGTCAATTCTCATTTATAAGTGAAAATTCTTTTCCAACCCAAGTGAATTCTTTCAATCCATATGCTAGTAATTTAGTAACAAAACTCAATAACTTGCCCATTTTTCTAAGAATTTTATCGTCCTGTCTGAAAAGTCCTAATAAACATTTTGAAAAAGATATCTAGGAACCCTAAAAATTGTCCACATAAATTGATTTCAATTTTTTTTAAATTATCCTGATAAATCACACAAGTTATTACACAAGATCACAGGAAATTATGAATTTTCAGAAATTTCGACATCTATTAAGCAATAATTTTTGACCATTTTTTGCTCACAAGTTCAGTACTTTCGGAGATTAATATTTTTTCTCAAAAATTCCAATCGTTGAATTTCTATATTAAAATCTTCAAACTCTATTTCCTGAATTATATAATATCCTTTTTTTAAGAATAAAAAAATAGATTTTGCCGATTTTCAAGAAATGCATAGCACCTCTTGGTTCGAGAAGCTAAATTCGGATTCGGATCTGGTCATGCCATTTATACCACCCGCGGCAAAGAAGCCGAAAGTTGGAGAGGACTGATTGATTTGTTCAATGAAAGTCTTGATGAAGAACCGGAAGTGGAAAAAGGTTTAATTTCATTATCAGTCGGATTTTTCAAAATCATTATGCAATTATTTTCGCTACATCATATATATATAGAGAAAAAAGAGACATACATATAGAAAAAGAGACATACACTATTTTCGAACATTTTGCCAAGAAAAATATAAATTTAAATAGATTTCGAGTATCCAAATTATCTTATTTTTCACAGAATTCTCTTTCTTAAGGGTGCATTTTTAAAACCGAAAAACTTGCGCTTTTGGGGTCCCGGTTTTCGGTTTCAGTTTAGGGCCAAAAATACCGGTTTTCGGTTCGGTTAACCGGTTACCAACAACCCTAGTCCTTAATATCAATTATGCCACAATTAAGTTTCTTTATTTCCCTTTAATGTGATAAAGGACTATCTCTCATCGGGAAGATATACAGAAATTTAAAAATTTAAAAAATAAGTATTTTAAGAAATTTGCAAAATCAACTTAGCAATTTAGACAATTGATTAAAATTTTCTTTACCGCTACAGTTATCAGGTGAGGTGAGAATATTTTTTTATAATTTTTGTATTAATCAACCAAATTGGAAATTTTTAAGTGAAAAGTTTGTCGACGGCGTGGTGTAGTGGTCTATCACACGTGACACAAATCCGGATGTTGGTTCGAATCCCATCGCCTCGTCAGACATATACTCAAGCCCGTGGGAAGCACATCCCTTCATCTAGTCATTAGCCGAGCGGTGATGCAGAGCAAATGTCAGCTAGTGTGTTCATATCAAGGCTGTGCGAAACTCAGAATTAAATCTTATATAGTAGCTCAAATTTGATGACAGATTTGTCGTATGATTTAATTACTAAGTAAGTCTATGAATTTAGCGTTTTTAAATATTCGCTCGAGTTCAATTATAAGTATATAATTTGATTTTATAAAAAATAAAAAATGATAAAAAAAATAATAGATCACATGAAATCTTATATTAAATCTGATATCAGATTTGGACCCGGCGTTTGTGAAAACCTCTGTCCACTTAAATTAATACTTCAGATTTCTTTCATGAAGGCACTCACCGTGTACACTGCCAACGCCGTGTCCCTGAACGCATTTTCGAGCTGCACGCGTCGTCCCGATGGTGTGCTGGCAGGCATTGGGCCAACTCGTGCAACAACTCATTTGGAAGACGGAGACGACGAGGACGATGATGATCGGACGATGATCCGTCGATAGGGGCGGAGCATTTTGGAGGAGGGGCCAATGGTGGCATTGCAACAATGGTCGATGTTTGGTGTTGACAGTGATGGTGGTGGCACACGGACGGTCGGATCAGGCCCGTAGCCAGGGGGGAAGAGGGGTGTTCCCCATCCCACAAAAAGAATTTTTTAGGCGGGTCTGGTCGGGATCAATGATGCTGTTGAATATGATTGATGGTCGGCGCCGCCAATAGTGTTGAATTACGGTTGTCTAAACTCTAAACAATAAATTAAAAAAAATCATCAAAGTCCGAAATCCCTTTTTCAAAAATGGTTGAACCGATTTTCTGTAAGTCATCTGACCTTTCACTATTCTACACGTTAAAATATACGTGAAGTGAAAATTCAAAATTTTGATTCAAAACATTTATAGCTATTATAGAAACAATTTCACCACCTAAATATAAATATTCATTTTTGAAGAAGGATAATCCACGAGGCAACTTTCACTTTTTAAAAAGAAAAAAGATTTCATTTGATTGTCGATTCCTTTTTCTTAGCTCTCGATTTCAAAAAAATAAAAATGAAAATCTAAAATTTGCTCCGAAAGACAAGAAAAAGACATAAAAAGGCATGAAAATCCCAAAAAGGCAAATAAAATCAATGTTAGAGGGTATAAATAAAATTAAAAATGCGTTTACGTGGTTTTTAAGCCATTCTGAGTTAGCAGAAAAAGACATTTGCTTTAAATTTATTTTATTTATTTTTCATTCTCGTATAGGTAATTTTCAATCGATCAAAATTTCACTTCAACGTAGCGCGCTCATCCCGCCCAACCAGTGTTTCGGTGACCGGGGTTTTTGGCCCGATGACCTGACCTGACCGAAAATTCCGGTCATCCAAAAATGACTGACCTGACCAATGACCTACCCTCCGGTCAGGTCAGGTCAGATCATCCGGTCAGCTGACCAAAAATGACCGAGAATGACCGAAATTGTAAGATTTTTTCTTCAACTTATAGCTGTGCAAAAAATAGATCAATATAAAATGAATTATTACTGGATTTTCAAAGTCCCATTCAAGCTAAATCAGGGTTGCGTGCGTTCTCTAAACACCTCCGGGCCTACCCAGGCCAGTAGCCAGGAAAAATTTTCGGGGAGGGGTACCAAGGAGGAGGGTCGGAGTGGGTCTCCAGCGGCCCTGATAGTGCCTGGAACATAAGCCGCTTGTGAAAACCCTTTCTATTGGTTTTTTTAAACTGAAATATGTGTGGTTTTCTGTGGTTTTCTAAAAATTTTCAAAAAACAAAAAAATACATATGCCTAGATTTTCAATAAAACTTTATAGGCAAAATTTCAGAAATTTTTATAAGTTTTGGATTTTTGAAATTTTCAGGTGTGATTTTCGAAAAATTTCATAGGCCTATGGTTTTCATATAATTTTTGCATTTTTTTCCTAGAAGTGTGACGGTTTTTTAGCTTTTGGTTGTTGTCGGTCTTTCGGGTTATCGGTCTTTTGGGTGTCCGTCTTTTGCCACCGCGCCAGCTAGTGGAGAAAAACGAAAGAGCAGGGCTCCCAGATGTATTTATCTCTAAGATTTGTACTTATTTTGAACCTTTGTCCTTATTTTGTACTTATTTTTGGAAGATTTTATTCAAAAATTGAAAGATTTTCTTAAGAAAATAAGGTCTAATTTTCAAAATTTTCTTCGGCGGCCCCTATCGGGACCGCCGGCACTCCTCAATTTAATGAAAAAAATTTTCAGAATTTCAAATTTCAGAATTTCTCTGACGCTCTACCATTCAATTCAAAAACTGGTGGAAAAAAATAATCCAGTGCCGAAAAATCATTGATTTGTTTTAAAAAATTTCATTTTTATTTGTTATTGGATGAAAAACTGCATTTTTGGGAAGTGTCCTTATTTTTGACCCTAAAATCTTAGTTTTTGACCCTGGTGTCCTTATTTCTGATGCTTGAGACCTGGGAGCCCTGCGAAAGAGTGTGGTAGAGAAGGACAGAGAAACGAGAAAACGAGAGAGTGCATTGAAGACAAAGACATTTAGGGAATTCGTGCCAAAAAATAAATAATTTCAAACAAAAAATCAATGAACTTTGGAAATTCCAGTCAGTGACCGCCGGTCATGACCTTTTCGATTTTCGGTCATGACCGGATGACTGACCAGGGGTTGTGGTCATGACCGGAATGACCTGACCAGAAACCCCGGTCAGGTCAGGTCAGGTCATTTTGGTCAGTGACCAAAGTCGGTCACCGAAACACTGCGCCCAACTATACAACTTCTATTCTCTTCTCCCCTTTATATTTTTAGGTGGCAGGTAAATGGGGGAGGGGACCCCGGCGGGGACGCCAAACAATAAAGTTGGGATGTCGACCAGAAATGAAGAAAGAACACTTGAAATAAAATACTTTATTAATCGTTAAGAAATCACAACGGATCAAAATTATGGGGTCCGAGAAAAAGTGAGGAAAGGAACAAACAATTTTACTTATATATGGGAAATGGGAAAAAATTTATATTTATAAATAAAAAACTAGTCATAATTGTTTAGATAATCCATTACACCATTAGTATTCATAAAGTTTATTTAGGTATTTAATTTTATCGCCATTGCAGCTATAGCTGACACATTGCTTCTCACCCGATTCACAAGTTTTCTCTCTCATTTCACCACTATTTTCTTGATAATAGGCTTATCCTTCATTTCGTATAAATGTTATTTCGTATAATTTTTATTTCGTATAATGTTATTTCTAGGGACCGAAAAAATATGCAAATGCATATTTTTTTTGCTGGCTCAGAACAGCCTGAAAATCACGTAAAACACATTTTTAGCATAGTTTAACGCTCTAGCATGGATTACTAACTGCATATTTTTGCATATTTTCGAATTTTTGTGCATATTTTGCATATTTCGCATATTTAGGGCATTTTGGACAAATTTTACGCATATTTTGGCAATTTTGAGCATATTTTGGAAAATTTTTGAATTTTTTAAAATTTTGGGATTTTTTTATCCTTTTTTTGGATTTTTATAAAATTCCAGAATAGTTTATTATTTTTAATTTCGAAGAAAAATGACCAAATATACATTCAGTTGTACCACAAGGAATTGTTTTGGGCCCGTTACTTTATCTAATTTTTATAAACGACCTTCCAAAATTTCTCCCGGCGGATGGTGTTAATGTTAAAATGTATGCTGATGATGTAAAGTTATAAATATAACTTAAAAATGATGATAGAGTAATGTTCTAATGAATGTTTTAAATATTGTGGAAAAATGGTCCAAACAAAAAGGTATTGATATTTCGTTGAAAAAATGTTTTGTCCTATATTTAGGAAGACAAAATATAAAGGCTCATTACTTTTTAAATGGCGAAAAAATTGCAGAGACAGAATGTATAAGAGATTTAGGAGTGATTGATTCAAAACTTTCATCCACGGAGCAATATAAAAAATAGTAAAAAATGCTTATTTAGCTAGCCATCATTTATTACGAGCATTGAAAATAAGAGATTTAGATAAGCTAATTCTTGCTTATAAAACTTATGCGCGCCCTCAATTAGAATATGCCACTGAAGTATGGAATCCAGATTTAAAGAAAAATCAATTAAAACTAGAAAAAGTACAGAAATTTTTTACCAGAATTGCTTTTAAGAAATGTGGGCTGGTTCACCTTCCTTATGATGAGCGGTTAGAAAAGTGCAAATTATCATCGTTAAGTAAAATAAGAGAAATTGACGATTTAGCAATGAAAATAATTTCAAGACAGACGCATCTAGATCCAACCAAAATATTTCTTTTTACTGATAGAACCTCCAGAAAAAATTCTTTTTACAGAATAAACAATATATAAATAAAACAAGAATCAATTTCTTTATATGGGTAATATCACCATGGATTAAATTACCGGGTGATATAATGGAAATTTATCGGACGAAAGAATTCAGAGAATATATTCAGAAAATTAATGATACCTAGTGGTTTGGTAAGGATCACTTATTGCCTTTTGTCATTTGTTATTCCAATATCTGATTATTTCCCTCTGTGTTTTGCTCCCCCTTCCACTTATTTTTTTGACAATATTTGGTAACTATAATTATATGTGATCATTATATTATTTTTATTTCCCACTGTAAGAGCACGTGCAGTACCTTGTGGTTGACTTAAATAAATAAATAAATTTAAATAAATAAATTATAGCTTTTAGCCCTTTTCCAACCATCAAGTTGAACACAAATGCTTTATTCCAGTTTTGCAAACCATAAAAAACAAAATAATTTTTGAGTTCTAATTCTTGAGAATATTACTATTCTAAAGAAACATCAGTTGGCACCCTCAAAATTGTAAAAATATAAAGTCAGTTTAGATCCAACAAAGAAGCACCATGAACAAGACCTGATTATAATTTTTTTAATTCATCTTTCATCCGTCACAGTTGTCTTTTTCATTTCACTATGTAAATATCACCGTTCCTTTTACAATCTCCACAAGATCTTTTATTTTTTGTAAATTTTATTTTATAATTTGGCGGCAGCGTATGGAGCAGCACTTTTTGTTTCTCCGATGAAGCTTATTATTCATAATTTGCTTCATGAGTAATCAATGGGTTATAATTTTCACTAAAAATATACATTGATATTAGGGTTGGTCACGGTCGGTTAACCGAACCGAAACCATAACAGAAAACCGGCCTTTTTGGCCCCAAAACCGAAAACCGGCGGTCCTAAAACCGGCCTAAACGAAAAACGGACCCCAAAACCGTCTGTTTTTCACTTTTGAAAATACAACCTTAAGAATGAGAAATTTTAGTTAATTGGGAAAGAAGGAAAGAAGGTCCCACAGACGGTAAAATTTCTTAGGATCTGATATTATTTTTTTAAATTTTTCTCCGGCGAACCGGTGTTTCATGCTTCTCTAGTTCTAGTACTTTCTGTCTAGTACCTTATATTATTAATTAGTTATTTTTAATTGATTTTTTTTCTAAAATTTACGAGTTAATCATTTTAAAATGTTGAGAAATTAAAAGCAAATTCGCCTTGAATTTTTGGACTTTTGAAATATTATGCTTTATAATTATGAGTTTTTATCTTTTCCAGCAGATTGTCGGTATGATGAATGGATAGTTCAGTCAGTATATAAAAGGCCCATTAATAAACGTTGTAATGTGAATTCAAAGCGTTGAAGAATGGTTAGAAAGATATTTAAGCAGTTATTCGATTTTTATTTGATTTATCTGCCACAATTGTTGGGCGTGTCCATGAAATGCAAAGAACAAAGCTAAAAATGAAATGACTAAAGCAAACAATGCAATAATTAAATGTCAAATCATGATCCGGGGTAAGCCTGGTGAGTTACGGTGACAGATTTATCGAGTCGAGAAGTTTTCTGATATTGATAGAAAGTCCAGAGTATAATCTGGGATCTTATTTGATTGGTTGCAAAGGGTGGGAAAATTTTGTTTCTTCTTTTCTTGTGATCTTTTTTTTTTTGAAAAGTAGGGTATTTTTGCAAACAATATCAACATATCCGTACAGAATTTTGTGAAAGAGAATAAATCTGCTTTTAATCTGCGGATTTGGATGAGCTAGAAATCTTCTTAACTAGAGATATCATCATTCTGAAGTGAACGATTAATGTTTTTTCGATATGATAATTTTTTTCAAAAAGGGATTAAAAATTATGGGCATTTATTCGTTATTGTTTTAATTTCTTTGAAGATCTTTGCTCACTTGATTATTTACTATTATTTTTCTGGAACGTTGCCTCAATGGAAGATAAATCAAATCAATCATCTTAAGTATTTTATTTTTTCGTAAAATTGTACCATAATGAAACTTTTGTGCGGGATCGGGATTGGAAGGGGGGGGACATGGCTAGACGATTCCCCAAGCACTCCTCGTAAGGTTCGCCCAGGGAACGCCTTGCCCGAAAGACATAAATGGGGACAGGGTCCGACTCCCCAAGGAGACCTAATCGCATTCGAATTAGACTATTATGAAAATGTTATGGTCAAAATAATAATTTTTGGCCAAAAAAAAAGTTGACTTTTTGTTGTTACAGTATGTGCTAGAATCAGGTTACGATGCATGGGTGGGTGGGTCCATTGTAACGACCGATAAGCTTGATTTCTCACGCCGACGAACAGACAACAGTTCCTCTCACTATTTCTTTTTGAATTCATTCCCATTCTAAAAATAGTAACCCATGGATTTTTCTTATATAATCTTACCAAAAAAAACCCAATTTTCTTATATCATAAATTTATGGTCTCTGCTGGTACATTATATAAAGAAGAATAAGAAAAATTTAAACAATTATTTCTTTTAATGCAATAAGCAATATGAGAATTATAATCGTTATGCGAAGATCCGATTTTTTATGAATTACGATTTTTTTTACGATTTTTTAATTTTTTTTTTTTGAAATTTCAAATTTTCCCTACAGTGATCTAAATTACCAGGCAAAAAGTCAAAAGGATAGAAAATTTCAGCTCATTCATTATAAGAGGCGCAGTGGTCGATCGACTATAAAATTCTTGATGTTATTCAGTTGAATTTGAGAGTATCAATATTAAATTTTCATAAAATCTATATTAATAATATTTTTAATATAAAAGTAAATAATAAATATTATTATGTTAATAATATGTTAATAATAAATATTATTATTCGTTGCATTTTTGCAAGTTGTCAAAAAACAATTTAATATTAGTTCTTAATATTGAAAATATAATGAGCTCTATAGCAATTTTTATGGGTTCAATAAAAATTAGTTTTATAATAGTTTTAAGAATTTTTTTCCACCAAAATTGGAAGCGGTACAGGAATATCAGGTTTGCGGATTAGCATGTTCCGACCTTTACGTCTCAATGGTTATTCTCGGTTTAAATGTATGCCCATTAAATGATCCTAAGGTCATTGAAAAAAACCTTTGAGCCCATTTAAATTTCTCCACAGCAAAATATGGCCATTATAATTTATTTTGGCCATAACCTTTTTTTCTAAAAAAACTTTTTTGTTCCGAAATTCAAAACTCAGGTAGTGATTCTGAATTATTAACAAATGTCTATTTGTTATTATAAATCAGAAAATATTTTGTACATTTGGATTTGACAAATGATCTGTAATTTTTTTTTCATTTTTTTAGGATTTGTCCAAGGATTGTGGATTCAAGCAATTAATCCGTAACGAATTCAAGCAGTTGACTAGCAATATCGAAAAAGCAATTTCCCAAATATTCTCATCGATTAAAGGGTAAAAACTTTCACACAAGAACTAATAGCATATGTATTGCTGCTGTCCTCGGTAATGCAAAGATGAAATGTGTGAATGATGAAAGATTAATTTGGCCATAACTCCTTATTTTCGGTGTGCCGACATTTGCGGCCCCGACACTTGCGTCCCATTCATTATAACTCGGTTCAAACTAAACCTAGAGAAATGTTTTTTAGGGTCAAAAAATCTATCAAAAAATTAGCTACAAAATAATCCTTAGCACACCCAAATTGGTCCATAATGAAAAAAGTTATGGCCAAAATACACTGAATTTGGCCAAAATCATTAATTTGGACATAACTTTTTTCATTCTGGACTAATTTGGGTGGGCTTAGGCTTATTTTGTAGCTTATTTTTTGCTCGATTTTTTGAGAGTTTTGATTTTTTTTTCGATTTTTTTTTTGAACCGAGTTATAGCGATAGCCGCAAATGTCGGGGCCGCAAATGTCGTATAACCCTTATTTTCGAGCCATGTCCTTATTTTGTCCTTATATTTGGTATTTTGAGAAATTTATTCAAAAAACCCATTTTTCTTTAGAATACTAAATTTCAAAATTTACTCAGGCCGCCCCTACAACCCATACAGTGAACTTTCTTGAAAATATCATTTAAACATGACCAAATTTTCTAAGAAAATGGTCGATTCTCCAACGCGAAACCAAAAAATGATCAATTTTCTTAAGAAAAAAAGGTCTAAATTTCAAAATTTACACAGGCCGACCCTATCGCAGAAGAATGTTAGAATAATTTTTCTTTAATATTTTTAAAAAAACACTTCTATAATTTTATATTATTGAATGCTTGAAAATTTATATCCAATATTTTTTAGGAATTCTTTAGTTCATAATTCATTATAAAAATTTATTTTTGATTAAAAAATTAGCTTAAAATCAATTTAGAAAAATAGTTTTATGACCAAAATTATTATATTTTTTTGAAAAGGTATTGACGAATATAAAATAATTTGAAAATAAAGGAGGTGGAAGAGGGAATAGAGGAAATGGGGAGAGCATGCAAAGTCGGCTAGAGACGATGAGAGACTGCAAGAATAGAGAGCATTCTCTGGCCTTCACTCCATATCATCCAATTCCCATTCTCTTCTTCACTAACTTCACGCATAGCAGACCTATATGTAAATCGAAATCGAAATATCGAAACCAATTTTTGGAACGGGGAAGTAAGGGCCCACTTCCCCACATACATATTTGATTGTTGTTATAGCGGCAAATAAATGGACAAAAATGACTGTGTATCAGTTCAGGACCATACCAATTCGCGACCACTTTTTCAGAAAAGTGCCAATTCGGACCGTTATTGTTTATATTTCAATTTTGTTTTGTCATATTTTTACATTTTGACGTCCTACGTTATCTGAAATCGAAAAAAATGAAAAATTTTATTTTCTATAATTTAACATTGTATTTTTAGACACCTGATTTTTTTGTTATACACTGCACCCTATCGGCGGTATTCCCCCATTTCTGGGGTTGCCAGTTGGGCCGTGCTACAAACACAAGGGTTGTTCAAACCACATTGGTAGCTGTGGTTTGTGTACAGATGGTCGTACATGTAGTCTTTCACCATTTGCTCTGCATCGAAGGGATGTGCTCCCCACGGGCTTGAGTATTGAGTATGCACGGCGGTGGGATTCGAACCCACGTCCCGGGATTTAGCGGTCCCGTGTGATAGACCACTACACCACGCCGCCGACACACCACGCCGAAAAAAACGGCGTGGTGGTATTTTATTTCTATTGAAATTGGAAACACCCTGTCTAATCACCCCATCACATTTTATTACAAAAGGCGAAAGATTGACGCGGTCTTTACATTTTATAGGTCGACTTAAGGTACTTGACCTTCTGTTGCACTACTATGTGCCAAATTTTGGAACTGTCGACCCCAAAGGTCGACTTAACATTTATCGGTTTGCACTTCTTTGCCGGAAGAAATCGTCTCTGACAACGGAATGCAGTTTCGGTCATCGGAATATGCAGCATTTTGCCGCGAACATGGAATTCGGCACACTTTCACGCCCCCATATCACCCGCTGAGCAATGGGCAGGCAGAAAGATTCGTGGACACCTTCAAGAGGGCCATGAAGAAAGAAGTGCAGCACGGAAGGCAAGGACTGGGCTGAGAAGGCAATTCTCGCCTACAGGATGACCACGAACGCCGCCCTCGACGGACATTCTCCCGATTAATTGTTCCTCGGCCTCCGTCTTCGTACCAAGCTATCACTCGTCCATCCTTCGGCTGGTCCGGCATGATTCTGCGCGAAAGTGGTACATCCAGGCGATGTCATGACAATTCGATAAGAAGCACGGCGCAACGCCGGTGGTGTTCAACACAGGTGAGTCAGTCTACCTGCTGAATTACGCATTGGTTGCCCGGCACCATCATCGAGCGAGTAGGTAAGTCGCCGACCTATCGGGTCTCGGTTCCTTCGCTTGGACGAGATGTCCATCGTCATGCCAACCAGCTTCGGAAGCGCCTTCCGATTGAGCTCGATGAGCAGTGTGTTCCGCATGTACAGCCATGTCCATCGCGTCCAGAACCACCACACCAACCACCACAATTGCGACCTAAACGTGATGTGAGGGCTCCTAAGAGACTGGTAGTGGACCCAAACAGGAAACTCTATGAGGAGGAGTGATCTTAAAGGGGGAGATGTTGGGTACCTGGGTAGGATCCAAATTGCCCTTTGGCATATTGACTACTTGTTCCCTCCTTTATGACCTTTGATCCCAAGCCATCCATCCTTCCTCCCATTGATCATTCCCCCACATTCACTTTCATATTCCGTTCATAATTATAATTCCCTGTCCGACCTTCCGCACATATTTTTATTATTATTTATTCTGGCAAATAAATTATTAAATTTATTCGATTCTTAATTGTGATTGGTCTACATCCGACCAACTACACAACACTATTCACCGTGGATAAACAAAAAAAATACATTAAAATATTAATTTTTAATTTCAAAACTGTGTATTCGACATATCGACATATGTAGTCTAGCAAGGATATTGTGCAATTTTTCAGCAACAAAGATGTATAAATTTCTTTTTTATTAGACTTTCTAAACTAGATTCACCGATTTTTGCAGATAAATCGTTGGAATGGTACCGGCGGAAAGTGAAAAGGTAAAAGTCAGAGAGGAAGATCAATTTGAAATGGGCAAAAAAGTGGTCAGTAGCATGATGCTAGGTGGTAAAAATCATTAAATGATCCAATCAAGTGTATTTTCTCATATTTCTATTCTAAATATATTGAATATATCGAACTTTAAATAATCATAGCTCCGTGGTTTTTTCGATATTAATACCAAAAAAAAATTTTTTGAACACACACACACAAATCTTATAACTCATACCATATTATAATTAATTTTCTTAAAATAGTAGTCACGAATTTGCATTTTAAATCAACCAGTCAATGTTGCCAAATAATATATAGACGAGCGTTAGGGGCCCGCTTCGCGGCCCCTAACGCTCTTTGTAATTTTTTTCTTTCCAGAGCAGAGGTTTCCTTCCTTTAATTCTTTCTTTTCATCATTTTTTTTGCTCTTAATCTCATTTTCTCCCTATATTCTACTTTTTTACTTTTTATCCTTCTCCCTATTCACTCATTATCCTATCCCCTCCTCTTATTTGCCCGTTCCTTTTCCCTTTTTCTTCCCCTTTCACCCCCTTTTCCCTCCTTTACACTCCCTTTTCTTTTCCCATTTCCTCTTCATCAGCTTATCTTCTTTCTCATTTACATCATTCCCCCTTTTCACTTCCTTTGCCTCTTCTTTTCACTTCTTTCTCTTTACTTTCTTACACCTTGTCTTTCTCTTTTTCATCCTACCTCTCTCCTTTTTCTCAATCCCCCTTCTCCTTATCCCCTTTCTACTTTCTTCTCCTTCTTTTCTTCTCCTTTGCATCTTACATTTCCCTCTTTTCCCTTCTTTCATTATCTTCTGTTTACTTTTTGCCCTTTGCTTCCTTCATTTCTTTTTTACCTTTTTTTTACCTACTTTTATTTATTTTTTTTTATCTCCTCCTCATCCTTTCTCCTCCTTTTCCAATCATTTCCTTTCTCTTTGTTTCCTCTTTTCTCTCTCATCCCTTTCCCTTCCTTTCTCCTTTTATTCCGTCTCCTTTCACTTCTTTTTTTATTTTTACCCTTTCTTCTCCTTATGAGTTATCCTATTCTTTCTCTCCTTTTTCTCACTCCTTTCCCCCCTTATTTCATTACCTCTACATGCGAAATTACGAACTACCAAATGTTAATGCGCATTGCCGACAAAAAT
>LDKF01004709.1:0-15439 GCA_001026735.1 Rotylenchulus reniformis | reverse complement strand
AGGTAGAAACTGTGGGCAAATCAGAAGCACTTTTCCATCAACTGAATACTTCCCGGTCGACTCTTGTGCTCTTTACTCATCTTCTTGGCTTACCATGCCATAGTCAAAGTGAAATTGCATTGAAAAATGTAAATAACTACTGCAGCAATGAGCTATATCACTGTAGTAATTCATTGCTGTTGATTGCTCGTGGGAATTCGGGGGCGGAATTTGGCGACTTAACAACTTAACATAAGGATTTAAGAAATAGTTCATATAAAATAGAAATATGCCATATCAGACTGAACTTAAAAAGAAGGCTCCGAATTCGCGAGAAAATTATTAGAAACAAAAGCACGATAAATGAACGAAATAAAATAAAATGACTTTCACCTTCCCCTTCCTGCACTCACAGAGATCTCTCGCAAGCAGGCCTGGGCGAAACTCGAATTTTGCTCGAAACTCGAAACAGGACGAAACTCAGATGCTAACTCGAAATCAGAAAAACCTCGAAATTTCCAGGACTCGAAACTTTTGAAATTTCAAAAAACTTTGTTAACATTTTACAAAATAGGTAACCTGTACATGATCCTGTAAAAAAAAAGAAAAAAACAAGATAAAGCATATAAGCATGTACGCGAAATAGTGTAGATGACAGATGGTTAAACAACTATGCAGGAGGATCGTGTTGATAAAAAATATTTAAATGAAGAATGATTCTTAGGGGTACATGTTGCCAGCCTAGACCCCCATTCTTAGGGGTGTATTTTAGTTTCGAGCATTTTCTCGAAATTTGAAATCAAAAAAGCTCGAAATTTCCAGGACTCGAAACTCAAANCAAATCAGAAGCACTTTTCCATCAACTGAATACTTCCCGGTCGACTCTTGTGCTCTTTACTCATCTTCTTGGCTTACCATGCCATAGTCAAAGTGAAATTGCATTGAAAAATGTAAATAACTACTGCAGCAATGAGCTATATCACTGTAGTAATTCATCGCTGTTGATTGCTCGTGGGAATTTTGGGGCGGAATTTGGCGACTTAACATAAGGATTTAAGAAATAGTTCATATAAAATAGAAATATGCCATATCAGACTGAACTTAAAAAGAAGGCTCCGAATTCGCGAGAAAATTATTAGAAACAAAAGCACGATAAATGAACGAAATAAAAGAAAATGACTTTCACCTTCCCCTTCCTGCACTCACAGAGATCTCTCGCAAGCAGGCCTGGGCGAAACTCGAATTTTGCTCGAAACTCGAAACAGGACGAAACTCAGATGCTAACTCGAAATCAGAAAAACCTCGAAATTTCCAGGACTCGAAACTTTTGAAATTTCAAAAAATTTTGTTAACATTTTACAAAATAGATAACCTGTACATGATCCTGTAAAAAAAGAAAAAAGCAAGATAAAGCATATAAGCATGTACGCGAAATAGTGTAGATGACAGATGGCTAAACAACTATGCAGGAGGATCGTGTTGATAAAAAATATTTAAATGAAGAATGATTCTTAGGGGTGCATGTTGCCAGCCTAGACCCCCATTCTTAGGGGTGTATTTTAGTTTCGAGCATTTTCTCGAAATTTGAAATTAAAAAAGCTCGAAATTTCCAGGACTCGAAACTCAAAATTTCGCCCAGCAGAGAGTAAAGTGAGAGTGATCTCGTAAATAGTTTATGTTAATCGTTTATTTACACCATTGGCAATAGTTTCAAATAATTTTCTATATTCGAAAAATATCTCTTATTCTGGCATTTTTCTTTTCTCATTATAGGTATATATCAAAATTTCCAAAGGAATTTTTGCAGAAAATTATGCCTGATTTTTTTATCCTGAATTGTATTTTGAATATCCAAGAAAATTTTTGAATTTCCCTTAAAAACTTTCATATTTCCAAAAAAAATTTTATAAAAATCTCGGAAAATTTTAAAAAATTAAAAATCAACATATTTTCTGAATATGTTTGTGTTTTGAAGATTTAATTCTAGTTTAATTAATTTAAAAAAGCTTTTATAGGTCTCGCCTTAGTCCTTCCTTTTATACTGCGGTCGCTGGAGCAAGATCAATTTAAATCCATTTTTGGGGTCGGAATAGAACTTTGAAACGAAAAGTATAGTTTAGGTTATAACTCGGTTCAAATGAAACCTAGAGAAATAAATTTGGTGTGAAAAGATAGAGCTAATTATTAGCTAAAGAATGAGCCTAAGTTTATCTGAATTGGCCTAGTCTGAAAAAAATTACGGCCAAGATAATCATTCATGCGAGCATTTTTTGTAAAATGGCCGATACAAGAGATTATTTTGGCCATAACTTTTTTTAGCCCGGGCCAATTCGAATGTGCTTGGGCTTATTTTGTAGCTAATAATTAGCTTTTTATTTTCACACCAATTTCATTTCTCTAGGTTTCATTTGAATCGAGTTATAACCCAAACTGTACTTTTCGTTTCAAAGTTCTATTCCGACCCCAAAAATGGATTTAAATTGATCTTGCTCCAGCGACCGCAGTATAGTTTCCATTCCTTAAAAAATACATTTTCAGTTCGCAAAACTCTTCTATTATTGTCCAAATGATTCAGAGAAAATTGATCCGGAACAATATAATGTGATTTCTCAAGAGAAATACATTTTGGAGGCCTTAAAATTGTGCACTTTGCAAAAGAAAAAGGTGTTTATTCAATTAAATATACATATTTTCGGTTCCAATTTAAGTTAATTCCATCAAAAAAATCGATTATGAAGGCTGAATGTCCAAATAGAATCATTACTAGTGATGAGGAAAATGGATACGACAAAATAATCAAATTCTTTTCGGAAGGTTTGGTTTCAATTGAATCGATATTTATTCTTTGATCTTTTAATTCAGGCCATTTCAGGCGCCGTTATTCTTCCGGTCAAAAAAATAGAAAAAATGTTGACAGCAAATATCAATCAGATGTTGGTTGGCTTCAAAGACTATCATGCAAGTTGGTCCGATTGATCCGAACTCCACATTATGGCCACAATGGAGAATTGAGCGACCATTCTATGGCAGATTTTGAACATGTTACCATGCCAAATTGGCCGATTGGGGCGGGGTGTCGACTGAACCGATCAATGGGATTTTTGATGATGGACAAAAGATTTGGACTGCATTTTATGCAAAAATGGGGATTGCAAGAGGCACAGTGGGATAGAGATGCGGTTGCCATTGTGGATCGGGAAGCTGAACGCATTTTTTGGATGAAGGATGCCAATATTAGCAAGTCAGTTAACACTGGTTGACNCTTGGGTCGATCTGTCATTACACCAAATGAAACGAATGAACAATGGTTTCAGTATAGTATTCTAAACAGACTAAATAGAACCGGGTTCCTGGTGGAAATTCTCAACCAAGTCAGTGCTTTGTTAATATTTCGGATGATAATCTTTTTATTTAATCTTTTACTGTCCAGAATCGGGCTCATGATGCCGTTGTTTTCTTTTCCGGTGGTGGTTGGCATGGATCATCCACAAGTGTGATGCACTATTTCCACCAAACTCAGCATTATTTCAGCGACTTTGGCGATTTAATCAAATTTTATTCGTAAGAAATGCAATATTAAGGGAATCGATTTATTGTTTAATTTGATTAGAATTGATGTCTCGCAAAACACGCTTCCATGGAAATTTCATTTCAATCGATTGCCAACTGTGGCTTTTTTCCCGGCCAAAAGGTGAGTTAAACCGCGAAAAATTGAAAGATGACACAATTGGTCCAATTTTTCAATAAAATCATTTTTAATTGTAAAATGATGATTAAATTTTTATTATCGAAATAAGAATGTCCACAATTATTAATCAATCATCTTTAATTTTTCAGTGATCATGACAGCTTCAGCTTCTCTATCCAAGATGGGTTGGCCTTCAATGTGCCCAACCTTCTCGGCTTCATTCTTCCCCGCTGCCAACAAAGACTCAGATGGCTTTTGGCATTCTCGGCTTGCAAAGGAATGTGTTTAGAGAGGAATAGACGACGAATCGGGGAAATTGTGAGGAGGACGGAGGAAGACATCCGAACATTGCGGAGAATGCAGAGGAAAAGGGGCGGGGGTAACCCGAATGTCGGTGGAAGCCGACATTTGCGATTTCTTTTGAGAAGGTAAGCGCAAGGGAAAAGGGCATCGGGAAATTTCATTAGGTCTTAACCATCATATTTTGGAAAAAAATATTTTTTTTTTCTTAAAATAATGAAATTTTAGACGCCATCTACAAAAGAAGGTGCTCTCACATCTGTTGGGCCTTGTCCAGTCGCTACAAATAAATGTCAA
Organism: Rotylenchulus reniformis; assembly: GCA_001026735.1. Classification (NCBI taxonomy): domain Eukaryota; kingdom Metazoa; phylum Nematoda; class Chromadorea; order Rhabditida; family Hoplolaimidae; genus Rotylenchulus; species Rotylenchulus reniformis. The sequence continues at coordinate 11,175 of LDKF01004709.1, read as the reverse complement.
TGACGGCGATGTTCATCAACTGGGACGGGGCATAGCTGAGCAAGCGATATTTGCGAATTGGATATTGACCGCAAAACTTGGTCTCCATTTCCCCATTGCTTGATTCTTCTCGGTGTTCGAAACGGGCATTGGTTCATTCACTTATACTATATTGTTTTTTGTAGACAGAAAAATATTACTGTACATTGTCAGATTTATAACACATTTTCACATATTAATATTGTTATTGTTTGTTGAAAGTTCCTTTTTTATTGCCATTGGAAAATTGTTCAAAATAGAATAATAAAGAAATGAGTCAAAAAATATATTGCATTGACCTTTTGCCTGGATTTGGGTGGGGATCTCCATGGTAACCACCGTGTCCATCTGGTCCTTGTTTTCCATTTTTGGATTCTCTTCTCCCGAATTTCTCATCACAAAATTTGGAGCGATGTATGAGCAATATTCATCGGAAGAAGAGGACGGAACCTCACGGAGTAGATCAGAGGGCAGAAGAAGATCATCAGCATTGTCGGCGGAGATGGCAATGGCAAATGTTAGGCAGGCTGAAAGGAAGAAGAGCATTGATGAGGAAGAGAAGAGAGCGGGAGGAGGAGGAGAAAGAGAGAGGAGGGATGAGGAAAAAGGAGAGAGAAGAGGAAGTGAAAGGAGGAAAGAGGAAGAAGAAGGAAGAATGAGGAGGAGAGAAGTGACAGAAGGACAGAGAACAGGAAGAGAAAGGAAGGAAGAAGGAGAGAGAAGAAGAAAAGAGAGGAAGGGAGAGGATAGAGGAGGAAAAGAAGAGGAAGAAGAACGGAGAAGGGGAAGAGAAAGAAGGAAGGAAGAGGAAGAAAAAGGGATGATGGCAGAGGAAGGAGGAGGAAGAGAAAGGAAGGAAGAAGGACGAAGAAGTTGGAGTGTCGGAGGTGAAGCGGCAAAACAGAGGCAGAAGCTGGCACGGGAAGGGGAAGAAAGGATGAAGGAGGCGGAATTGGAGGAGGAAATGAAAGGGAAAAAGGAAGAAGAAGGAACTGATGAACGAGTTGGAGCAAAAAGTAACGGGAAGGGGTGAGTTTCATATTGACTTTTTGTTTTTGAATCCCCAAAATGTATATTGGAGTGCAAAATGGCAAAACCGGCGTAAAAGCTCATTTCTTCCATTTATCGGATGCGGAAAGTTGATCCGGATCCCCATTAATCCCTTTGGAATATTTAATTGACTTTTATTTTCGCTTTTTCCAGAGCCAAGTCGGCTTCGGGAGTCCCACGCCACTTCAGCTCTGCACCCGTTACCCTTCCCCAGTCCCGCTCCGATCACTTCTCCTTCGCCTGCCACCTCTTCCCGCGTCTTTCGGAGAGCAATTTGCAGTTCCACGACATTTACTGGGACCGGGACCCGGACACCAAGGTGGGGAAGTTCGGAATGGGACAATTTGGGCAATGGCCACGGGGACAATCCGCGGAATTGGTTATCCCCAAACTCCGCCGATCATCCCCCGATCACTCACTTTTTCCCTTTGGCTCCCCACTCTACGCAAGCGCCACGTGTGCGTGACCAAGCTGATCCGCTCCATCACTGTCCGTCTTCTCGGTCCTTCTGCCGATCAGCTGCACCATTTCCGTGCCGATCTCTCCCTTCTGGACCGTCGGCCCTTTGCCCGCCGCCAAATTGTGTCCAACATATTTTCCGTCCCAGTGCCCGTGGTCCAGAGCAAACTCTTTAGGAAGGGTCAGTCACTGATCCCATCCCTGCGCTGATTATTTGCTGTTTTTTGTCCATAAATTTTCTCTGAATTACGGGTTCTATTTTAGGGTTCTCTTTCTAGTTCGGGTCCTTCCGGCTTCCGACCATCCCATCCTCCCCCCCTCCCTCTCCCATTCAGTGCCCTCCTCCGCTTCGGTCCTTGTCCGCTCCAACTACCGTCAGCCCGAGGTGGCCCTTCAGATTATGCTCCAACGAGTCCCTGTCGACACTTCCAAACCGGCCCAAACTGTTGGCCGCGTCGAATTGGACCTTTTGGACGCGGGCGGTCAGATGGCCCTTCCGAGTCGGACCCATTCCCGCACCTTCGACGGCACTTTGCGCTTGGATTTTGAGATGGCCGACGTGCCGGCCCGGGAACAGCTCCAGGCTGAGTACGGTGCAGGGCAAAGAGACCGAGCAGTTCAACGGGTTGGACACGTTCAGTTCCCTGCCGGATGTGCTGATCTGCGACGAGTCATGGCTGCCCATGCTGGCCATTTATCGACAGCTGATGTGCGAGCAACTGGCCCGGGCGGGCGATGTGTTCGCGGACAGATCAAGTCAGTGATCGATCAAATGGATAATTTGACCACAATGGGCTCAGCTTGGGTGCTGGACCCGGTGATGGCCACCTTCCCTCGCCTTTTGGACACTGATCAGGACGCCATCGATCTGTTGATGGCTCTGCTGCATAAATTCGATGCGGACAAAGTGATCTTCGATTCTTCTCGTTCATTTAGCTCTTCATCCTTCTGGCTCCCCTCATCCTTCAGCGCGATTTGCCCCCCTGCGAGTGCTCCCGCCGCTTCCGCTTCGTCTTCCTTCACTTCATCCTCCCTCTCACCGCTTTGGTCGACAGCTCCGCGTGGCGCCAACAATTGCGTGCCTTCGTGCAAAAAGGCAGCTTGGCAGGCGCGGAACCCAACCCTTTCAAGGCGTTCGCGACAGAGCCTTGCAAGCCCATCGATACGTTGGAGTACGCGCTGAGCTTGTGCGGGGAACATGCCATCGATTAATTGAAAAGGATTTACACCCATATCATTGACCAATCATTAGGAGAGACAATATGACCTGCTGAAATGAATGGATGGTCACCGAGATGGAAGGCAATGGTTAACAGAGAACAAACACAGTCAGAAAGGAGAAAATAAGGCATATAGGACAAAAAAAAGAAGTCACGAGAGGTAAAAATAAGAACACCAATAAAAAAAAGAGCAGAGAAAACCTGAAAAAGAAAGGAAAAGAATGAATGGACAAGAAAGTGGACAAAACGGTGTAAAGGCAAGCCGAAAGGGAAAAGGTGATTGGAGTGCGAAATACTCAGGCAACAACACAACCCGTGTGTCTCTATTTTCTTCAGATTATCATGGCTTTTCCGGATTCTCGCTCATCCCTGGTCTCTGATTACTCGGGATTTGATGCAGCACTTCGATGCTTTTGGGCCGCGTCGTATTGGGCGAGTCCCGGGGTGGCACAATCAGCATCGATGGGGTCGGCCAGCGGCTGCGAGACACCGGTGACTTGTCTCGCATTTTGATAATCGCCGGTTCGGAGGCGGAAGTCTAAAAGTCGAACCAATTATAATGGAAAAAACTTTTTGTCCACCTTTTCCTGTTCGCCCACCGATCCTCTAGGCGACAATGATGCTGGCTGTCCACGTTGAGAGAACATTCGCGTCAACCGGTTAAATCCTATGTCCGTCCGTGGAGTCTCGTCCAGATAACCGAATTCCTGGCCAGGTTGATAGGCGATCGATTCGATATCCTGGCTCCCACGCCATTGTTGGTCCAGCGATGGTCTGTCAAACATAATTTATACATTTTTTAAATGATCAGAAAATCCTGAACCTATCGGGCATTTTGCCCTTATTCTCTTCCTCCATTCGCTCCAATGCAGCTCCCAACAATTCCTCCGGAGTGTCTCTTCGTTGCAGGACGGCCTGACGCATTAGAAAACGTTCTAAAATTCAATTAAGAATAAATAATTTGAAAGAAATTTCTAACCACGCTGTAGCTGGACCACAATCTGAAATGATACGATTCGAGGCATGCAAATTTGATTTTTTGTTTTTATTGACAAAAACCTTTGTTGGCATATCCGGAATCAGATAAGCGAATATTGCCTTTATGGAAAGGATCGATAGCTGAATTGGAAAAGTAATTTTAGAAAATTTAAATCTCAAAATTTTCCCACCTCGAATACCAACACGAAAACGAGTCGAAATGCCAGGATAATCCACCACTTGTCTTGGAATTCATAATTGTCACCGCACAATGCGTCGAACTCCTCCTGGGTACTCCAATGTTTGCCTTTGCCGACCAAATAACTGCTGAGATCGCAGGGCGGCTTACGGTAGTCCATGTAGCGGCAGAAAACCGTGTGATTCTTATTGGGCACAGCACTGTTGAGCACTTCCCACTCGGTAGAATTGAGGAAAGAAAAGGCATCTTCGGTGTATCTGTGAATTCCAGAAGAGTGATGGATGAGTTGCCAAATATAACCAATATGAATTATAAGACCAACCCGTGAAGAGATTCTTGTGTATATTTGTAGTAGATTTTCGGGATGAGATCAGAGGTGAAAGCTATGACGAAAGCATTGCATAGGACAGCCAAATTGCTCAGCATATTGATGATGGTGAACCTGAAAATGGTGTAAATCAGAGCAAAATGGATGGTGAAACCAGATGCCGATGTTCCGGGCCTGCTGGGCGACGGGACGCTGTGTTGTGAGAACGAATCTAAGAAAAATGAAATAGACAAGGAGCGAGTTGGCCAAATCACTTGTAGGCATCCAGACGGATTTCCAAAATGTTATTGATCAGAGCAAACAGCGGAGCCAGCGGGAAGGCCGCCACGAAAAGGGTTACGAAGCCCAGTTGGATCACCTAAACAAAGATTCGTGGATGAGTTGGTAGTACAAGGAGCCAAAGACCATTTCCAGGTATTCATCGAATAGGAACTGTTGCGAAACTGCGTTAAGCGAAAAGTCCTAAATGATTCAGTTGCTTATTAATTATTATGGTCGTTAAATTTTGTTTTATTAAATTGACCTGCTCATAGAGGCTTATCTTTGTTTTGGCACTTTTAATTGTTTTGCGCTTCTCTTTACTAATCCTTTCGGCCTTTTGCTTATCCGTCTCAGGTAACTTCAAACGCCAACGACGGAAGCAGTAGGAAAGTGTTCTATAAGGATTTTAATTAATTTTTTCCTAATTAAAATTCCCACTTACGGGTAGCCAATCTCGAAGAATGCGTTGATGATCTGTTTGCCGACCATGATCACAGCCAACTGGATGACCAGTTCCACCATACACCCAGCGGCCTCGCAGTGCTCGACCAGCTTGGACACGGTTTGGTCGCCATGTTCTTGGTTGTCAGGCAGTGGGGGACCCGCAAAACGTCCCTTGATGAATGCAATGTAGAAAAGACTCGAGTAGAAATTGACGAATTGGAACAGAAACACTTTGAAGGTATAGCTGAATGAGGGGAGAAAAAGGAGTAGAATATTGCAAGACAGGGGATATTCAGCCGAATCCACCTGTTGTCGAATTCACTTTGAGTTCTAGGACACTCCCAGTTGGTAAGTTTAAGTGCCAATTTGCTGTAGAACTGAAGCAAAAAATTACAATAAGCAAAATCAACAAAATAAATGCACAAAATTCATGATGAGGATGAAGATGAGGTTGATGCCCGCCGCAGTGCCAGTGGTTATCCTAAGTCAATTGCTCATAGGTTAGGGTGGGAGATGAAATTCGAACCATATGGCGGTACTCCGATTTGGCAAATTTATGAATCTGTTGAACATTTGAAACACAATCATACGATATACAATGATGCCGAGAAGAAGTGCCAGAACCAAGAAGATCTGAACGCCAAAGTCAACACCGTAATCAATATCGATAGATAAAGTGGAGTCATTCGGCAGGAATAATGTAAAAAATAACTCACAAAAAACAACACAGTGACACCGGATCCGCACAAACGAGCGGCCTTTTCCATGAAAGGAATGTGCGGTTCCTGAAGGAGATTCACGTGAAAAGTACAATCGGTTGAATAGAACCAAAACATTGCTAAGTCAAATACCTCCTGTTTCGTGACCGGATTGAGCCTTTTCATTTTTCTCCGGCGGAATTGGAACTCGGGTCGCATCACCTCATCCTCTGACTCGAAACCCAGCACGTTCCAATTGTACGTCAACTCCGCATGGTATCTCTTCCATCCCTCCAGGAACAATGTGATCCAGATGGACATGATGGCAGCGAAAATGATGGTTGACCACTTTACGGAGGGAGAAGAGTGTGTAAATAAATCATTGGTGGATGGATAAACAAACATTGTCAAAGACATAGGTTATACGAGCATAATCACAGGTAGAATTCACTGGAACCTAATGGAAATGAAAAATGATTGGAAAAAGGACGAGAATGAATTACGAAATCGCATCCTTTGCAAATTGGACAGATCAGCTCGTTGGAAATCCCATCCCGGCGGGTGTCGCAGATGTCATTGCTGGGAATGTCGCTGTCCATGGTGGACACGCCGTAGAACACGAACAAAATGCCAAGCAAGGACACGGGCCAAAGGCAACGAGTGTAATAGCCCAGCCAAGCAAAATAGAACCCGATTTTGGTGCCAAAATAGTGCTTAATCAGCCCCAATGGCTGGTACGTGAACACGTTCTTCATCTTCACCCAAGTTTCAAAGAGCAATTGGCGATCGCTGCAATGTTCGTAGTTAACTCGCTTTGCTTTTATGTCTAATTCCTAAAAAAACATAAAATTGGCAGATTAGTCGGCTTCATGTATTTGACTTCATGTAGAGGATAAGCACCCAAGTACGTGCCATTCTTGAGTAATTTGTCAACGCCAAAACGACACTTGTCGATGCTGTCCCCACGATCATAACGAGCTCGTATCAGCAGGTCGTGGACCATTCGTGCGCGATCGGCTCGCGTGAAGAATGTTTCCGGGTGCTCAAATCCGACAAAACTAAAAACAAATAAATTATTTAATTACAGAGATTGGATATGACCAATCAAGGTGTTGGGCAACGAATGGCTGACAAAAGTAATTCGACGGCTCAATTCGCTCCTTCACTTTTGCATTAAAGTCCAGAAAAGTGAGCTTTCTCAGGCAAGCATTTACGAAGCCTTCAGTTAAATTCACTTCCTTAAAAGCTCAATCGCAAATTTTGATGGAGAAAATATCCCAAAATTCAAAATATTAAAAATGTACCTTCTGCACGTCATTCCTAAAATAAATTAAATTACACTAACAATAAGTTGATTGAATCCTAGAAGGTTCTTGCCTGTGAACGGGCATCCGTACCATCATCAACTCCGCCTGCCGCATCAGTACTTTAAATGGAGCGTGAATGAGCACGAATTTGATGTTTTTATGCTTAAAATCAAAGGATAAATGAGTTTAAAATGCAATTGTCCTAAATCCCCACAATTGTGCTGGCACTGGCGTGCTCAAGTTCCAAGCCCAGTTCCAACAAATTCTGTTCGAAAATGTTCCTCTAAATTGATAAATGGGAATTTTTTTGATAATATAAATGAATAAAAAGTAAGCAATGCAAATTGATACAATATATGGTAGCAGTATAATGATCCTAACTAATTTTTTTATGATTGTCAAGATCATAGCGGTCATTATCAATATCAAGATCACCGGATCCTCCAAAATTACGAAAATGATACCCCAAATATGACCATTTTCTTTAGAAAATTCATAAAAAAATTTTTTCAAAATTTAAGGAAGGTTCGCGAACTCCCCAAAAATTTGGCGAGCTTTTTTTAGGAGGGTTTGCGTCTCGGCCCCAATTGCTAGGACATCTTGCCAACCTATGCTCTTACTTAGAATTGGTTTGACTTTTTTAAAGACCATAATTTGCAAATCGTAAGATTGCTCGATTAATTGTTCGATTCCGACCATTCATTTTACCCACCTTTTCTGCGTGTCTTTGTGGAGAACGTGGAGGAGATGGTCTGTACGGTGATGGGCCATTCTCCATACTTTTCTCTTTACTTTTGCTCCGTTCCCTGGAGCTTCCGTTGTCAATCTCCTGGTAGACCAACACAAAGTCAATGAGTCTTTTGCCGTCCGAAAAGTATGACGAGGGCACTCTTAATGGATGGAAATTTAGATATCGAGAAAAAAAAATCAATTTGAATTTGGAAACTCCGATTACCGAAAATCTTCAACTTTTTGAATGGCTCCGCTAGCATTTGCTTCTTCCATTTGGAGGGATTCCTTGTTCCTGTACTAAATTAAAGTAAAATAAGAAACAATATATTGTGCAAAATTTTTGACCCCAATGAAGTTCAAAAAAAGTTCAAAATTTTGAGAAAACACGTACCATTGACACGTAAAGTATGATAGCAACAATAACCTTTGATAAACGCTTTGAGCTATCGATTTTTTTAAACGAATTCCTTATTGTAATCTAACAAAGAAAAGTGCATGGAGAAAAAAAAAGAAGAAAATAGGCGGAAAATATTAAAATGAAATATTGGTGCCGGGATAAATGCTTTGAATTATGTTTTTATGAAGCGAATTCCTTATTACTTAGGGTGTAAACTAAGTTCTGACCCCCATTCACTGATTTCGTGAAAATATTTTTTTTAAAATCAGCTTAAATCTAATCAATCATCCAAATTTATATAATTATTATCTATAATATATTGACTTTTTTGTGCAAAAAATCAAAGCCCTTCGTTTAAATTTTTGGAAACTTTTGAAGCAAAATATTAACAGACATCATTTTTGACATAGTCAATTGGGATAGTTTTTTCACATCAATGAAATGGTCTAGAGAAACAATTCAAAAGGGGATCTGATAGAGCATATTTTGATTAGTATTCCTGGCAAAAATGAGCTTCCTAGTCCATCTGATCAATATTTTTTCGGGGTCACATTTTAAAGCACAGATTTTCAACCAATCGCCAAAAAATTATTTCTTCAGAAAATTGACAAAAATAAACAAAAGAAATGGAGTTTTTGAAGTATTATACTTAATAATGCACCATTCTATTGAATCATAATGGTTTTTACATTTAAAAAAGTCTCACAGCTGAAATTCGCATTTTGACCCCAGAAAATGTCCAAAATTTTGAGGGATTTGGACGACCTCAAAGTACCCTTTATTGCATTGACTAAAAATTTACTTTTTTGTGCAATAAAAGAGGGTACTTTTGACTATTTTTTCAGCAACTTTTTTATTTTTTAACTTTATGGAAAGTGTCATCTAGAGACTATAGAAGAAATATGGTCGAATTCGAATTTTGGGTTTATTTGCTTAAAAAATCATAATTATTTTATTTAATGGATTAGAATTGATTTTTCTTTTAAAAATGATAAAATACTATTTATTCTACAATATAAAAAAGAGTTCATGAGAATTGGCGGTAAAATAGCAAAGTTATGAATTTTTTAAAATGGTCAAACGCTAGGGGGTCAGAACTTAGTTTACACCCTAAGTATAAACTGCTAAAAGAACAATAGGAAGATAGAAAATGAATCAACTACAATTTTTTACCGCAACATTCTATCGCTTCAAAAATCGAAAATAAAATTTGGAATTCTCTGGCTTTTCTGCGCTGATTATAGTCAGGGTCAGGGGGATATGTATGACATACTAAAAGGTCATACATTTTTAGTATAACGTAGTGACGTAGAAAAAACGCGTGAAAATGCGGTACGTGAGTTAGCATGTGTCGTTAAAACCAGTAGAACGTATCACGCACTTTATGAAAGTACCATAGGGAATTATGTGAAATACGTATCAATGTACGTACATACCACGCTCGAGTACTACCCGTATAATGTAGTCACGTACTAAAGTACGTGAAAAAACGGTACGGAGTTAGCACGTGTCGGCAAAAAACCAATAGGACAAATCACGTACTTCACGAAGTTCGTGCACGTACTACGGCACGGGTTTGAATTTGAACGCTAGTGCGTACTATTGCTTGGTCGCCAAAGTAAGACCAATTTGCATCCTTTTTGGTGCCGAGCGATCATACGTGTTCTTGTGGCTTAGTACTATAGAACACCGAACGCGAAAGACCGAACTCTGCACTATACGGTGTTTCGTGAGTCTGTTGTTGGCTACAGGTCCCAAGATCCCAGGACCGAAGATCCCAAAAACTTCCCTTCATTCAAAAACTTTTTTTTAAACATTGCTAGGCCAAAACTATAAAAAGCAGGGCTCTTATATGGTTTACCCCCCACAAATTCAAAAAACAAAAAAGTTTGACTTAGAAAACAGAAAAGTCACAAACTTTAAAAAGCAAATACACGCGGAATTTTATGCTGATTATTTTAGGCTTTTTAATTCAAATTTCGTTGATTTTTTTGAAATTTTAGAAAATCTAGTTTTCCGAAAATTTCATTTTAAATTTTTAAAGGAACTTTTTAAATCGAAAAGACTAAATTTCCTTGTAAATTTTTGCATAATTTTGCTTTATACTTTCAGCTTTCATAGCACAGAACTAAAAAATTTTTGGTTTGGGAAAGTTAATGGAGGGGTGCTAGTGTATAATGTTATAATTGTAACCCTTTGGATTTGTGGGGGGTAAACCATATAAGAGCCAAAAGCAGAAAGATGTAGAATTTTAAGACCCCACCTTTGGCCTTATTAGTTTTTCGAATTTCCCCAAATTTCCTTGGAAATTTTTGAAATTTTAAAAAATATCGATTTTTTGCATTTTTTTCGAAAATTTCAAAATTTTTCAGGGAAATTCGAAAAACCAAAAAGGCCAACAGTGGGGCCTTAAAATTCTACACCTTCTGTTTTTTATAGTTTTGGCCTAGCAATTTTTTAAAAAAAGTTTTTGAATGAAGGGAAGTTTTTGGGATCTTCGGTCCTGGGATCTATGGACCTAACCCCCTGGGGCCTATTCCAATTTCCGTCACCGTCATATCAACGATGTGATGATATGATCGTCATATGTGTGTTCCAAATCGCATCACATCGTACACTTGCTGCCTTCATATGACGACTCGCCATATGACGGCCACATATGATGGCTCGTCATATGACGACGCCATATGATCTCGAACCTGTTCCAATTCCACGGCGCACATATGATGTGATGTTCCCGCCTTTCGTCATATGCAGGTTACAGTATCCTTCATTAATGTGCCAAAAATATTCGACCGGTGAAATCAAATTATGCAAAATTTGTTAACCAAAATTTTCGGAAAATTTGATCTAAAAAAATTTAATACCCAGCGTAAAATTTCGGAAAACCGAATAAAGATTTCGGTGATTTTTTTTTGAAGGGTCCTAGACCAATAATTTTTTAGAACAAACCTAAAGCACATTTTTAATTCTAGGTTAAAATATTTTCCCAGATTTAATTGAAAATTTTATTACACCCAAACAATAAAATTGTTTGAAAATGCACAGCCTATGAAAATTTTAATTCAAAAATTTTGTCTCATC
>LDKF01004708.1:0-11570 GCA_001026735.1 Rotylenchulus reniformis | reverse complement strand
ATTTGAATAGGACCAATGTGAAAAAAGTTATGGCCAGATCAAAAATTTTGGCCAAATTCACAGTATTTTGGCTACAACTTTTTTCATAATGGGCCAATTTGAATGGGAGTTAAATTTCTTTAGTTAAATTTTAGCTTTATTTTCTCACATCAAACTCATTTCTCTAGGTTATGTTTAAACAGAGTTATAATCAGAAAATGATGAAATATCTGCAAGTGTCGGGTCTGCAAAAGTCGGCACGCCGATTACTCCACTGACCTTAACTTTTCAGGGAGGAACAGTTTCTGCGATTGGCACTCATTTTGGACTCAAACATGTCAGGTATGAACATGTTTTTGAATGTTTTGAACACTTTTTTAATGATTTACTTTTTCAGAAATATTGTTGAAGATTGCATGCGGAACATCCACCCGATTTACAACATCAAAACGCTAATGATCAAGCGAGAGTTGATGAAGGACGAAAAGCTGCGCAATGAAAACTGGGACCGGTTCTTGCCCAAGTTCAAGAAGAAGGTTAATTGATGTTTTTAAAAATTTCTAATTTCTTTTTTCTAATTTTAAGGTCCAAAATGCGAAAGAAGCACGGGTCCTGAAAAAGAAGGCCAAGGCCAAATGGAGGGCCAAGCAGGAGTACACGCCGTTCCCGCCGGCACAACAGCCGCGGAAGGTGGACCGGGAGCTGGAGACCGGCGAGTACTTCCTCAACGAACGCATGAAGCAAAAGCAGAAGAGACAAGTGAGAGAGGAGGAAGAAGCGGAGAAGAGACAGAAGCGCAAGGAGGGCAGAGAAGCACAGTTGGTGGCACCGGAAGAGCCGGTGAGACCGAAGAAAACAATGAAAAGGAAGGAGAGCGAAATGACGGCGGTGGATGTGAAGAGGTTGAAGAGGAAGATGGCCAAGAGAAATATGACGGAAGAGGAGTGATGAGAGGATGTTGGAAATATATTGTAACAATTTATTCCGCAAAACAAATTTTACACAAATTTACCCTGAAAAGTGAAGTACAAAGATAAAAAAAGAAAATGCTGATAAGAGATCAAAAGACGCCTGGAAATTCGCCGATCATTTTGGGCGCACTTCCAACTCGGTCATCCGCCGAATGGTTAGGGAGCTTTCCGGGATCGGAGTCGGATCCCGCTCTTGCTCGTACATGTAGGTGCTCGCGATCGCAAGCATTCCGCCTTCCGGAGAAAATGATAGGCTGACAACCGAGCTCGGGAACCTTTAAAATTTGGTGGTTAAAATTCCTCAAAAAATATTTTACTTTCTGAATTGACAAAGGCGCTTCCGGTTGAATGGGTCCCACATGTTCACGATGGAGTCACTGCCGCCAGTGGCAAATGTCCTGTGGACCGGATGGAAGGCAATGGTATTGACTGGATAAATCAGCTCCCCGGTATCCTCCTTTGACCGATGGCATTTAAAGGCGTACTAAAAACCCATTTTTATAAAGAATTTATTTAAAAATACACACTTTTCCCTTCTGGACTTCGGGATCCTGGTCAAAGTATTCGACCGCAACACGACCCTCAATGGAGGCGAGAACAAAGGCCTCGCCGGAGGGGAAGCACTTTATGCAGCGAGTTTGGAACTGAAAATCATAATTTTTGAAAACCAAAATGATCCAATTTTGGATTGATCACCTTCAACGGGGACTCTCTGGTCTGGAGCGGGGCCTTCATGTTCCGCACATCCCACACCAGCACTCGCCGATCCTTGGTCCCGACGACGGCTCTGTTGTCCACAACATCCAGGGCGTACACTTTGTCCCCACATTCCATCGCTCCGACGGGCATCAGAGCCCGAATATCCCAAAGCTGCAAAATGGAAAGGGATCAGATGAGGCAAAAAATTAGGATTTTGGACACCTTCATGAGATTATCCCAGCCACCCGAAACAGCAACCCGCATTGTGGCACAAAATTCCATGCACCGCACGCCATCGGTGTGCTGTCCCATCACTGTTTCTAAATCGAAAGCAAATTTGATTTTGTCCGGACTTTCCCCGAAGTTCTACCTCGTCCGCTTTCCAAGTCGCAGACCTTAACCACCTCGTCAAGACCACCACTGACAACCTTGGATGCATCAACAAATGTGCAGCAAAGGACAGATTTTGTGTGGTAATAGGTGCGCATGTCCATGGGACCACCAGGGTTTGTCACATCGAAAATCTTCACAAAAGTGTCCCAAGTTGAGACGGCGACCAATCGCCGGGTGACATCGGAAGAGAACTTGAATGGATGATCAAGATGGAGATTATGATCATTGATTGATCAGGCGAAACCCTAACAAACCTGCACTTTGGAAATGCCATAAGCCGTTTTCATGGAAACTGGAAATTCATTTGCCGAGGCAACGTAATGGGCATTCATTTCCTATTTCTTTCTGCTAAAATTTTGTTAAAATTATATGAAATGGAATTCAATGATTATGGATTGAAAAATTCTCAAAAAAGTTTGAAAGTCCCAAGATTTCAGAAAAAAAAGAAAAAAAACCCTCTTTTCTTTTTCGCTTTCCGTTTGCATGCAGGTATCACACGTGCAACTTTTTCAAAAAGTAATTCTAAAATTTTTTAAAGCGATTGTTTATTTAGAAAATTCCGGGTTGGGAGTTGGGACCGAAACACCTCGGCCAAAACGCCGTCGAATTGAATTTCAAAATTCATGAAAACCAAAAAACGAACATATTTTTTTTTCAATTTTAAAATTCAGAATAAAACTTTGATAGATACAAAATCGTCAAAAAATCACCCCCAAATTTCAAAAAATCATTTAATCGGTGGCGTCTTGACCCTCACGGCACGTTGATTTGTTCCTCGTTCCTCGCGGATCTTTACGTTTCATAAATTTCTAAATTTTCGTTTTCTTTCATCTTTACTTATTCGATGTCTTCTGTCTGCTTTTTATTTTAGAGATAAGGCGGTTGAACGAGAAGAGGAGTTGCGGTAATGATGGTTAAAGAATAAAGACGAACCATGGCATGGCAATGCGATTGCGACATGAAAAAGATTCCAAAAATAAAAAATGCAGAGGATTATTCCGAATTACCACTAGTTCGATTCGGACAATCTGAACAAAAACATTGTTTAACTTTTAAAACATTAATCAAAAGTCAAAATCGCTGAGAAAATTTTCCGGAAAGGTTTGGAAAATTCCAGGGTTTTAGAGAAAAAAGGTCAGAGCAATTGCTCTCCATTCCTTGCATTGCAACCTTTTGCCTATTATCGGTCGCTTACAACTTAGAATAAAGAATTTGAGGACTGTGTAATGAATAAGACTTTCATTAATTTCATCTCGACAATTTCCATCTTGTTTTTGCTTAATTATTAAGATTTTGCTTTAAGAGACAAAAAATTAAATAAATAAAAATGCTTCACGGATTACGAGGGATTGCATCATGTAGCAAGTCAATGCTGAGGACGTGCTCATTGCACGCAAATGGCATAAACAGCTTGTCCAGAAGACTTAAGTAAGCAAATACCTTATAGTTTGAAAGAATTTTTTAATTAATCCTTTAACTCTTAAGGAGTGATGCAGTAAAGGGAGCAGTGATTGGAATCGATCTGGGAACAACAAATTCATGTGTTGCAATTTTGGAAGGAAAGCAGGCCAAGGTTTGAAAGGGAATTTGAATTCTTTTGGATATACTTTAGTATAGAGTTCAAGATTTTCGAATATACGAACTACCAGGTCGTATCATAAAAAATCGATGTTTTGGTATTCACGTGAACATAATTCTGTAAAGGATGATTCAAAAAATCTAAAAAGTTGAGAAGAGATACTCCCATATCTGCTCTATATTTTTGCTTTTTTGATCAACCATCATTGCTGTTGAAATTCTCGAGAAAAAAATTCCCGAAGTGGCCCAGGTCAAAAATGGCCAAACCGGTTTTTCAGGTTTAAGACCTGGTTTTAGACAGGAAATCGGACTGTTTGTAGACCCATATTGTAGCCCATTGAGTGCTGCATCGAATGCAAAAAACCGCATCTCGATTGATCCACTCTTTGATTTTTTATGAATTTTGCAATTTTGGCTTGAAATCGGCTTATTTCAATTTGTCTTTTTTCCAGTGAAAATTCAACAAAATCTCTTAAGAAAAATGGCCATTTTTTGGTCGATTTTTGAGTTTGAAAAAATCATAAAAAATCAAAAAGTGGACCAATTGAGATGCGGTTTTTTGCATCCGATACAGCACTCAACGGGCTACAATATGGGTCTATAAACATTCCGATTTCTTGTCTAAAACCTGGTCTTAAACCAGAAAACCGGTTTGACCATTTTCGACCTAGGCCATTTCAGGAATTTTTTACTTGAAAATTTTATAAGCTTCAAGAATGGTGTTAAAAGCAAAATTGTAGAGCAGATGTGGGGGTATCATTTCACATTTTTCTAGATTTTTTGAATCTTTCTTTGTGCATTTAAATTCTCGTGAATACCAAAACATCGATTTTTTATGATACGACCTGGTAGTAATGTAAGGGAGCAGGCCCATAGCCAGAAAAAATTTCGAGGGCGGGGAATCAAGGGGACGGGGTCTTAGTAAGCTCCCCAGCCCCGATAGAGGCCACCAGAATTTTTTTGACGATTTTTGAGGGGAATCAATCACCTTTTCTTCAAAATTAATAGTGGAAACCAGTTTCATTTTTTAACCCTAAAAGAACGAAAAACGACCTTGTGAAGTTCATGACGAACTTCGAATCGTGTTTGAATCTTTGAATTCTATTTAAGTATAGGCAAAATAACCAATATTATGTTTTACAAATTGAGATATTTTAATATTCAATATATCAGGTAATTGAAAATGCTGAGGGATCTCGTACCACTCCTTCGGTGGTGGCATTCACTAAAGACGGCGAACGACTTGTTGGTGCGCCAGCTCGACGGCAAGCAGTTACAAACAGTTCGAACACATTGTATGCCACCAAGCGCCTGATCGGTCGCCGATACGATGACCCAGAAGTGCAAAAGGATCTGTAAGAATTCAAGAGGAAAAATTTGGAATTAATTACCGCAATAATTCCAGGAAAATGGTGCCCTACAAAATTGTAAAAGCGTCAAACGGCGATGCCTGGGTGGAGGCGCATGGGAAGCTGTACTCGCCATCTCAGGTCGGCGCATTTGTGCTGATGAAAATGAAAGAAACCGCCGAAAGTTATCTGGGCACGAAGGTCCCGAACGCTGTAGTCACCGTCCCGGCATACTTCAATGACTCGCAAAGACAGGTTTGGAGAGGAATTTTGAATTGATTTCAGAAAAAAATCTTTTTAAGGCAACAAAAGATGCTGGTAAGATCGCCGGACTGAATGTTATGCGTGTGATCAACGAACCAACCGCCGCCGCGATGGCTTATGGACTTGAGAAGGCTGAAGAGAAAGTGTAAGTCATTAAAGGAAACAAGGAAAATTGAGAGATATTATGATTTTGGTTTTTAGTATTGCTGTCTACGATCTCGGAGGCGGAACTTTTGATATTTCCATTCTTGAAATCCAAAAGGGTGTTTTCGAGGTTAAATCCACCAATGGCGACACATTTTTGGGAGGCGAAGATTTCGACAATGTGCTTGTGAATCACTTGGTCACCGAATTCAAGCGTGAACAGGGCATTGATCTCACCAAGGACCCGATGGCCATGCAACGTGTCAGAGAGGCGGCGGAGAAGGCCAAGTGCGAGTTGTCCAGCACCACTCAGACAGACATCAACTTGCCCTATGTGACCGTGGACCAATCCGGACCCAAGCACTTGAACATCAAGCTAACCCGAGCCAAATTCGAGCAACTCACCGCTGACTTGATCAAGCGAACCATCGACCCATGCAAGAAAGCCATGCATGATGCGGAGGTGAAACCATCGGACATCAAGGAGATCCTGCTCGTCGGAGGAATGACTCGAATGCCTAAGGTCTTGTTTTTTCTGCTTTAAATCTATTTTTAAGGAATAATTCAATGATTTTTAAATTGATCCATTTTAAGGTCCAACAAATTGTCCAAGAAGTTTTCGGCCGTCAGCCAAGCAAGGCGGTGAACCCGGATGAGGCGGTGGCCATAGGTGCAGCTATTCAAGGCGGTGTCATGGCTGGAAATATCAGTGATATGGTTCTTTTGGATGTGACTCCACTCTCCTTGGGTATCGAGACTCTTGGTGGTGTGTTCACCAAATTGATCACCCGCAACACCACCATTCCTACCAAGAAAAGCCAGGTTCAAAAGAAAAAAATAAAATTAATTTTTAGACAAAACAAATTTAGGTTTTTTCTACGGCAGCAGATGGGCAAACCCAAGTGGAGATCAAGGTGTTCCAAGGAGAGCGTGAGATGGCACTTGACAACAAAATGCTCGGCCAATTTTCGCTGATCGGCATTCCGCCAGCCCCGCGTGGAGTGCCCCAGATTGAGGTGGGATTCGACATCGACGCAAACGGAATTGTGAATGTGTCTGCAAGGGACCGAGGAACTGGCAAAGAGCAACAAAGTAAGGGCAGGAAAAATCTGGATTTTTGGACTTAATTTTATTTCTTTCAAGTTGTCATCCAATCTTCTGGCGGACTCTCCAAGGACCAAATCGAGAACATGGTCCGTGATGCTGAAAGACACGCGGCCGAGGATGCAGAGAAGAAGGAAACCATTGAGGCTGTGAACCATGGCGAGTCGGTGCTGCACGACACAGAGACCAAAATTGCGGAGTACTCGGAGCAGCTCAACGCGGACGAGGCAAAACATTCGGATTTTAAATGATGATTCCTAATCAAAATTCGAGTTTAAGGTCAATGTTGTGAAGGAGAAAATTGAAGCGTTGCGACAGAAGTTGGCCAACCGTGAAGGTCTGAAGGCGGCCGAAGTGAAGGAGGCTGTCAACGAGCTGCAGCAAAAGTCGCTGAAGCTGTTCGAGGTGGCCTACCGCAAGATGGCGGAGAAGAACCAGCAACAGCAGAGCGGAGGTGCCACTTCATCGGAGGAGTCGACGACGACGGAAGAGGAGCAGAAGAAGAAGGGCGAGGGCCAGGGCCAACAGTGATCAATGGGGACCGATCGGTGAGGTCATTTGTAGGGGTTGCTGACCGACCAACCGTGACGATTGATGCTGTTTTGTTGTTCTCTCCCCCTTTTCCCACACCTCTTCCCCTCCCACTCCGAACATCTCCGTTTTGCTATTTTGATGATCAATCCACCGTTGACTTTGCATCACTCTTCCATCGTTGTTTTCCCAATGGATTAATATTATTATTATTTTGTTCTAGTTTCGTTTTTGCAAAATGATGATTATCAAATAAACATATTTAATCCAAAAGTGCCTATGGCGTTATTGATCTGTGGCGTCTTGCTCCTACTTCACAACACTTTCTTGCTCGCCGCCTCCTCGCGCTCCACGACAGCTGGCACTATGAGTTTGCCCATCGTAACACGCGTGATAAAGCGGAACAGCCAGTCGCCCAGCCAAGTTGGCAGGAAGGCGAAGGGAATATGCAGGAGAATGGCGTCCCAGCCGCAACGGTAGCGAGCGCGCGGGAAGCGTGAGGTGATGGCGTGGTAGTAAGAGCCGACCACGAAGTCCAAATTGTCCGAAGCGCCGTCCCGAAACACCTTGTTCCAGGCGGTCACAACTGAATCGGGAGGAGGGGATCAGATTCATTGAGTCAGAGATTGCGAATTAATTGGGGATTAAAAGAGCAACAAAAACCCCAAAATTGGATAAATCAAGATTTGTCCGACCGATCGAATATCGTTACGATTAGGGGTCAAATATCAGTTTCGATCGATGTTTTTCCCGATCACCGATCTGTTTTCTGAAGAATCAATGATGATGGGATCAGCTATTGATCAGATTTGGGTTCCCCTCCCTCCCCCTCAGTGCTTACATCGCTCCTTGAACTGCTCCCCGTACTCGTCCTTCATCTCCGGGCTCAGCCGTTGCCAGCACTGTTCCACCCGTGCAGTCATTGCGTCACTGTCAATCTGTGAACAAATTGGATGCGAATCAAACCATGGGCTTGAAGGGGGATCGGGGTGCTGACCAAGTTGGTGCGGAACATCCCTGGAATAGGACAAGAAGTTGGACAAGTTCAAGCAAATTTAGGGGGATGATCTACAGACAGACCTGGCTCCAGAAGGCAGCAGGTCATGCCGTAAGAATACAACTCCAATCTGAAGATGGGTATTATGGTGAAAACGCGAAAAAAGAATTTTCCCAAGATGTGCCAGAACGGCTACAGATGGAATGCAAACAGTGCCAAAATGGGCCAATTTTAATGGATTGTGCCAAAAGGACCAAATTGGGCCACAATGGGCCATTTGCACAAAATGGGCCAATTCAAATATATTTTGGGATTAGTGACGCGCTGGACCCATGCCAAGAGATTGTCTGATCCGCGACCGCTTTCCCCCGTGGGCACCCTTTTCCCATGGAAAAAGGCTAGCAGGCGACCGGGATCGAAGCCGGTATCTTCCGCCGATGGGGCCTCGGATGCTCTACCGATTGAGCTACGCCGCCGACGAGGAGGTAGCGGCTAATTGTTCACAATCTCTTGGCCAACAATTGGACTTTGGGGGAGGGAANACAAAATGGGCCAATTCAAATATATTTTGGGATTAGTGACGCGCTGGACCCATGCCAAGAGATTGTCTGATCCGCGACCGCTTTCCCCCGTGGGCACCCTTTTCCCATGGAAAAAGGCTAGCAGGCGACCGGGATCGAAGCCGGTATCTTCCGCCGATGGGGCCTCGGATGCTCTACCGATTGAGCTACGCCGCCGACGAGGAGGTAGCGGCTAATTGTTCACAATCTCTTGGCCAACAATTGGACTTTGGGGGAGGGAATGGCCTATCGTTGCAGTTTTTTTGATGGGTTCGCGATTGGCATTTTCCAACCCATCGAGTTTTCCGTTCCAATTCCGTAGATGAAACCATTTCCCCTACCTGATTGCGTCCATGTACGCCTCCACCTTGACGGATGGGGAAGGGATTAATTAAAAGGACCTTTCGGGCAATGATCACTGACCCCGTATTTGGCCACCGAGTAGGGCGCCCCGCAGGGCACCGCCACACGCCCGGCCACGCTGGAGATGGACACAATGCGACCCTTGCTGCGCTTCAGCAACGGCAAAAAGGCCTAAATTGAGGTGTAGTGAAGGAATACCGGATCAAAAACTGGTGATCAGGACCGGGAAAAGAAGCTAACAAGGAACTGATCAGAGCCTAAATTATTGACCATTTGTCATTTGTCACTTCTCGTCAATCCTAAATTATTGACCAGAAGCAAAACTTTCCGGATGATTCTTGATCAAGAACGATCAATGATCAAGATCCTGATCAGGCATGATGATCAATGATCCAAATGATCCATGATCGCAATCCACTGGTGACCGATCACCAGATCGGATCAAGCCGATCAGGATGTCCCAATCCCAGCATATGATGTGCTTACGTGAGTGCATCGGACAGTGCCCCAGCAGTTCACCTCCATGGACAGCTTGTAACTGTGGACATGGACACAATGTTGGTGGAACATCTTCCCTATTTGTGTCCACTCACTCTTCCATCATAGCAGCCGAACATGCCCGCATTGTTGACCAGGGCCCACAGCTCTGGCCAGAGGGAAGGAACCATTTATTCAGGTTGGACACCAATTTCTGGACCAGAGACATATCCCGTCTGATATGCATAGATCTTTACATTAGTACCATGGTCAACAAAATATTGGTCCAACAAAACTTAGACGATGTATATGCCTCAACAATGTTCCAACAGTATTACTGGGGTGGTACAGAGGTTGTGCGTTCGCTTCCCATTTTTAGTCAGGGTTCGAACCAGGCAGAATCGTACGCTATTTCCGGGTTTTCTTCGATTCGCAGACCTCATGAAAACCTTTTTGCCGCCGGGGTTTTGGCTTCTGAGATGTTCTTTCCCACCTTTGTTGGAAGGCAACTCTTTGCGCACATGCTCAGCAGCGTCATTCACAGACGCATCACTGGTGACGTCCAACGGCACTGTGCGCAGCCGATCCGCAACCCCAACGCGTTCCGCCTCCTCCCTCAACTCGCGTTGGCCCTTAAAAAGATCATCAGGGGACATTGGGTAAGGGATCCAGATCCAGTCGGGCCTCTAGATGTTTATCGGATAGATTCCAGCAGGGGGAAAAAGGGAGAAAAAAATCGAAAAAATTGATCAATTTTGATGGGAATCGAACCCGGAACGCCGGAACCCCTTTAGCTCATCAATTTATCAGTGAACCACAAAGATCCCATCGGTCTATTGGCAATTCCCCGATCAGAAGTAAATGGTCGTTTTGTTGACCTGTTCGGTGAGACATCCAGCAAAGGTGAACAGGCCATGGCGTGCCAATTTCAGTGCCAACAATCGGCCGAACCCGGTGTCACAGCCGGTGACGAACACCGCGCGAGAGTCGAAGTCCGGCAAGGGGATCAACTCCTGCGGGACGTAAGGGGATTCCATAGTGATTGTTTGTCATTTACTAAGAAACAGTATCCCATTTCGTTTTTATCGGGGTTTGATTGTCCTTTTTGATACTCTAACAAGTATAGAATAGTTAGGTACCCCTCGATAAACTTGGCCCACTCCCGCAAGGAAACCCAACTTGTCCAAGGTATAATGTCTTCAATGCCATTCTCCGGCTTCGGGTAAATTGTGTTAATGATGATTCAAGTACCTTTTGCCCCGATGAGAGTTACTTTTTCATATTGGACTGTCCTTGTGCCCCAAGACTACGAAAATATCGGCATTTTGTCTTACCAAGAGATATCGGATGGCATAGTACAACGGCACAGAAAGCAGCAGAAGGAGGACAAACATTTGGAGGACGAAAAGTGGGAGAAGATAAGGGGGGGGGGAAGACCCTGATATACAGATAAAAGATGATAAGGGTAAGGGGGTCCAAATTGTAGGGGAGGGGAAAACAAACTAAACAAAGGCCGCTAAAGTAAAGGGGATGAATTTGAAACAAAGTGATCATCGGAGAGTTGTATAGTGAGCACAACACCCGACAAAACAGGAAACAAATAGAGATCAAATCACTCATGAAGGCAGATGATATGTATATAGTCATCGATGAACGGAGTCCGAAGTGAACTTTATAGTTTCAAACTCGAGGTTTCTCGAAATATGAAGGCACGAAATTTGGCTGAGCACTGATCTCCAAAGGGGAGTCCGAAGATATACAAAAATGGATCGACCGATTGGAGCCCTTATGGACCAAAAAACAAACAAAGCTCCAAGGGGGTGGATCAGAGCGATCTGATCGACCATAAAGAGCGATCGATGGATCGATTGATCAGTGGTGATCGGAGCAAAATGCGCCTCCTTCCCCATTTGGTGGTTTTGTTGGAGTGAATGTCGGGTTTGGGTGTTTGATTAGGTTGGGCTCTCCGTTTTCCCCACTTTTTGCCCATTTTCTCCACTAATAATGTCCCCAATTCGGCCTCCCCCGCGGCCAATGACCTTGGCCCCTCCTCCTCCCCATCTGCTGTGGTTCTTTTTCGTTGTCGTTGTAATTGCCCGTCCATTGGCTCTGGAGGCCCGCGATGCGGGACCCAACTCGCCCCATGGTACGGCAACATCGG